>KB672979.1:7897567-7999825 GCA_000349145.1 Anopheles dirus
ACACACACACACACGGTGTTGCGACCACGAGCGAGAGAACGCGCGAGCGTGCCTGAGAGTGGGAGCGTGTGCGTGTTCTCGAGTGGTGCGAGAGCAATTCTCAGCAGCCGAACCGGGAGAACGGACGAAACAATTCCCGAAGCACCACGACATTGTTTTCCAGCCTCTCGCTCGCCTGCGAACTCCCACGCGGTGGTGAGCACAGTGTGCACAGCAAGCGTGGGAGCGGGAGAGAGCCGAGCGATTAGAATATGGTGGGAAGAAAAGCATATTGCTCTCAATCGTCCGGAAAAGCGAGGGATGAAACTCCAAATCTCGATCGGTTCGCAATTAAATCGTGAAGAAAACAGATTTACAATGAAAATACTCTTGTTTCTATTCCTCTGATCATATTTAGATAAATCCTACAACAACTTCGAGCGAGTTCGAGCGAAGATGTTCATACATATTTAACACAACATTTAAATAAACGTTGCCTTAGCCGCTCTCGTTTATGCTCAGCTGTTTCGGCCATGCGGGGAAGTTCATTCCATGAGTGGTCTAATTTCAACCGCCGGAATGAACCAACCTGCACAATGAGAGAGAGAGCGCGAGAGCGAAGCGGATGAACTTTGAAATTGTTTCAACAGTGCTTCAGGTATAAATTTTCATTTCAACCGCTCACAGCATAATCACTTGGTTTAGTTAATCTTAAGAACATTCTATTGCATCTATTGAATCCTGAAAAATGAGTTAAAAATACGAAAAGCGCGCCAAAAACACAGACCATAACCGATAGAAGATCGTCATTTTAACAACCTGTTTTACACGAGCCGATCGGTTTCTGTCGCTCGCCAATGTACCAGCGCAATCTTTTCTCAGCTGTGCAAGTACAAACACGATGCAAATTGCAAACCGAGGTTCCCCCTTCTGCCAGACGGCGACATGCATACGTCTATGCGAAACAAGAAAAAAAAAACGAATACGAACTGTCGCACGAGAAATCGTGCCACTAAGCACAAAGTGGTCAGTTTTAGCAGGCTCTCGGGTTGAGTGATTGCCACAGCTCGGCACGGCTGTTTGGTGCTGCTGCCGTTGCCGCTGCTCACCTGCCACCCCTGCCGACGTGGTGTTCAGATTGAATTCAATCGAGTAATTCGATCAGCCGTCTAATGGTGGCTCGGTGGGGCGCGGTGGGCAGGCAGTAAAATTTGTAAGGTTTCCCGCTTATCCCGTCAACCCACTATGTGGCATTTTTTGTTTCGATTCCACAACGAGCGAAGGAAATCGAGCGGGCTCGTAAAATGTTTGCCTCCAAAATAGAAAAGCGGAAATCGAATATAAACGAACCCCCCGGTTAAAACCTCAGAGCGCGCGCAAAATAGCCATAGTTAGTTCGGTTGAATAGTGCCCATTTCCGCGCTGCGTAATGATACAAATTTTACGCAAGGCGTGTGTATGGGTGTGTGTTTTGTATTTCGCTTTTGCTGTTGAATTAGTTGCACTGCTCAGCAATAAAAAAACGATCCCACTTGAACGCGCAGGTTCGTCGCTTAAGCCGGCTTTTCGAGCACGAAGTCACTCGTACGCGAGATCGCTGAGAACTGAGTGCGATCGTTCTCATTTGACAGTTGGTCGTGAAGCAGGCGAACGAGTGAGCGCAGAACGCAACGAAGAGCAGGGGTTGGGTGACGTAACCGCGCGCGTCTTCCACCGTTCCCATTCAACATCTGCTCTGCCCCGTATTGTTTCTCCGGCAACCCTCACGCTCAATTCCATCGCGTATGATTCACACTCACACGAGACAGAGTGAGCTACATACGGCTCACACGCTCGCCCATGGGGATCGTACTGCAGAAACAACAGATGAAGAAAAAACGACGATAAAGAGAGACCGTGAAAGCGAAGCAGCGAACACAACAAAATACGAACGAACGAAAACGGATGAACCGGAGGAAGCAAGACGAGATTATTCTTTTGCAGGTTGTCTGTGCGCGTTGTGCAATGCTGAAAAATGCCTGACGAAAGAACTACGCCCAGAGGATGCGGGAACGGGCCCGGGCTGTGGCAGGAAGTCACTTTGCTCAGGTGCTTCTCTGTTTTACTTCGCTGCCCAGCCACTGCAACTGACGGCGGTGGTCTGGTGCGTGTTTTTAACGAGCCCGGAACGGCAGCTGGCGAAGCTCTTGCGATCTTGCGCGTCTCGCTGGCCGGCAGTTCCACGCGGAAGCTAATCGATTTGGGCTGAGAATCGGTACAGGTGGATCGTGGACAGCGACAGCGTCGGCCAGAAGGAAGAGTCTCGAGGTGGAAGAATATGGACAAGAGTAGAAAAGGAAAGTGGTAATGCTGACATGGATTCGGATGGATTCGTGATGCCTGCTGGGTGATGAATTGCAACAAATAAAAACATGTTTTACACACCATCACGTTAAAATTTCACTACTACACGAAGCTCCTAAACCACCGTAGTAGAGCACCACGAACCAAAAACCATAAACTTCCTTAAATGTTTCTCTCTCGGTCTACCACAAGCTCACGGTGAAACAAAAGCAACGAAAATGCGAGGGCGCCGCACCGCATTGGGAAAACTTCCGACAACTTTAATTTGTCCACCGAGCGTATATACATACTGGCGGCGACGGCAGCGGACCAACAACAAACAACAACCCGGCCCGGCCCTGGCGACAGATGCTCCAATGGCTCATGTTATGATTATGACTTTTTCACCCTTCGCCACTTCCGTCGCCTTCGTCCTTTCGGTCGTTCGTCATTGCAGTCCGCGAGCACCGACGACATCGACCAATTTCTCGACCAATGTCCTTTCGCTTCGTTTCACTTCGTCCGCGTTGTCCTTCCTGTGGCGGGAAACACTCACACACACATACGCGCGCACACTGAAACGCTTGAGCTAACCAGCATGCATTTATCTCGTCGTCAGCTGGTGGATATTTCATGTGTTTGGAGTTTTTTTTTCTCATTCTGGTGTTTTTTATGCCCTACTCAGCGCTTGGCTCAGGAACGTGCCTTCGAGCACATCAATTTCATCTGCACCGCGAAAGCAGCATCGTCGAAATGTGAATGTCCTTGTTCGCATTTTCATGGTGGATCATGTTCGGCATATTATTTATATAAATTGTATTTTTTTTTTTCAATTTTACTGGTTTGTTTGTGCGATAGACATATTTTCACCCCGGCGGGAGTTAAAATATGGAGCACTGAGCGCACAACAGTTTGTACCATTGAAATGAGATTAAATACATCCAAACTATACCAAACTAGTATATTTTTTTTTATATCTAGCTTCATCATTCACACTTCTATCAAATTTCTCCAATACCCATTCCACCACGCCGTTGCCAATGATTCCCACGATCGTGAGAATGGAAGACAAACGAACGAGCAAAGCAAACAAGAGCTCCTAAATCTTTCCCGTAAAATCTGATCTCACCCGGGAGACGCTGGCGCGTTACTTTTGCTGCCCAAATTGCGTCCCAAAGCCATTCGCTTGGCCCGTTTAGACAGACGAGAAATTGTATTCGAAGCACTAGACTCCAACTATCCGCTATCCGCGATGGCCGGCACGGATTAGATTCACCGGCCGTTCCGTTAGCGGTGTAGAGGAAATCGTCAGCGCCGCCAGAAACAAAATTATACTAGCTTCAATTTTGAGCCACCAGCTCAGGTCGGCCATAAAAATAGAGATTTCACCCATTTCACATGGTCGCGCCCAACTTCCAGACAGCATCCCGGCGGTAGCATAAATCTCTATGGCCGTGAAAAATGAGCCTACTGGCCGTGTGCTGACCGTGTGCGAAAAGAAATCCAAATAAACCCTACGCCGTCAGTGCTCCAGTTCGACCGACGCCGCAGGTTCCGACCCAGGCCTGCTACATCTGCCAGTCTTGGCCGCATCAACATGATCGAACGGTCAATCACCTGCTTTGGGTTTGTTTGTTGCTCATTTGGTTTGATTCATTTCACAGCGGATCAACTGTACAGTGGATCAGGTGGTGGTGGAAACCTTTAGCGTGAAAGAAAATAGAAGCTTTTTTATTTACGATGAGATTTTTTTCTAATTTTATGTACTTTGTGGTGATCTTGAAGAGATTGTTGGCAGTTATAACTTATAACTCGGTACATTTAAAGTGTGGCGTATTAGATTTTTTAATAAAGTACCTTTCCATCGAAAATTTTATAGATTTTCCCCAAAACTTTTAGGAAGTATTAGGGCACAGACCACCGAGCCTGCTGTCCCTATCTCCTCCAAAATCGACATTTCATGGGCGAAGTTCTTGAGCATCATAAAACTGACCTAAATCGAAATAAAATTATCCCAACTTCTGCGATGCTTTAACACCGCACTCGTACCTGTAGCTAATCGAATGCATCATGGTTGAAGCCCAAAATACATATTCTGGAGCAACTCACGGAGCAAAAGAAGGGCAACACGAACCAAAACGAGAGAAGGAAACACATCACACTCGTACGGACTGACGAGAAAACGTAGAGAAGAAAAACAAGAAACCCCTCGTCCAGCCCGCATAACAGCTACGTGCGTAATTAATAATTCATTTTCCCACTTGTACAGTGCCCCGATCGAAAATGAACCCGCGCGATGGTAAAAGCGACTTAAACAGGCACAAGAACTAAAACGCCCGAAAGCAGACCATTGCGAGCTCGTTTGGGGATGAAGGAAATGGTTCGCCTTTTACTACAGACCAAGATCGCGTCCGCCATCGGAATGCGGGCCGTCGTACGGTAGAGTGGGTTTAGAATTTATTTTTTATTCTACCCATCATTTAGCGCGAATTGAAATGTTTATTTCTTTCCGTTGTCCAATTTCACTTTAAAAAGAAGGTAACAGCTTACACTTTAAAGAAGATGTTGCAACAAAAAGTAGCATTATCGTTTTGAGTTGCAAACGAAATAAGAAAGAACTATAGTAAAAAAGGTGTATTTTGCACACACACTAAAAAACTTAATAGACTTCTGCACAAGACAGATACAGTGACGAAAGAAAAAAAAAACAGGTGAAAAGATAACGATGTTCGTTGCGCACAAAAACTACGTACCGCGCATTACTGCAAGGTGAAGCATCCCGCAGAAACACGCCAACACGGGCGCAACACGCAAGACGGTCGGTGGAAGTATCGCCGCTGCACTTCATTTTTTTCTCTTCTTTCTGCTGTTTTACCACACTGCGGTCGATGCACGATTGCAGCCGCGAGTTTGTGGCCAATTGTCGATTCGGTTGGGTTGTAAATTGCATTCCAATTGGCTCGCGCAATGCAGCGTGCACTTATGCTGCTTTCGGGAGCATGGAGCACATGCACACACACACACACACGCTCACACCGCCTAGACCGCCCTAATGCGCACAACCTTGAGTTTGCCTCCCGAGGAGTCGGATGTGCCTTGCTGGCTTGCTTTCTCGGGCGGCCGACTCACTCCCACCTATCGCTCTCCGTTGCTCCCTCTCTCCCTTGAAGATATCGACGACGGAACCCTGCATAATCGCTCAAGCGTGAAGAATCGTTCAACAGCCTATTGCCGAGAGCGCACTGACGGTAAAACACCGCCACCGCTGGCAGACAAAACGAAAGCTCTGTTTCTTCTCACTTCCACTACTCTTTTTTTTCCTTTATGCTCGAAAACAACATCTCCGAGAAGCAACAAAAAAACGAAAACACCATTACCGATAAGTTTCAGTTCATTAGTACGACGGGGGAAAACATCACATACGAAAACTGCTCCAAAGAATGGAACGAATGCTCAAACGTTGGATAAAACATCGAGGCATAAATCCGATAGAAATGAAAAAAAACACATACCGTACCATACTATTACACCGGGCTCGTCGAACACATTCCACAGTACGAGTACGCTCCAAACCTCAGACAGAACGCAACGAACGAATATCGAATAAGGGTACGGACTTAAGTGCAGTTAGCCGGTGCGTTCTGCGTTCCCGCAAAGGCCAACTCACCCACCCACCCACATTCGCACAATAGGTACAATTGATGCAACGTTGCACGCCCCGCAGCAATTGTGCAAAAGCTCCGACCCGTACACACACACACACACAAACCCACACACAGTGGAACCGCTTACCGGAAGAGCGAGCCGTAGCTGCATCCGTTCGAGCGGGTATAGTTAAAAGGTCAGACAGACGCCGGCTCTCCAGCGACGACTGAACGGAGGGAGACAGGGGCTAAGTTAACCCGCGGGATTATACGCCAATTGCTTGCACTTTCGCTGCTAATCGAACGATCGGCCCGTCGGACAATCGATCATAGCATTGAGCCGTGTTTACTGCAGCTAAGCGAGTGCACGTTTCACGACACCACGCACTGCGCCATAAACAATGAAAGGTACCAATAAAAATAACTGTCGTGGTAATAACGGAACATTACTTGAAAATAAAACTAAATGTGATTTTTATATACCATAAATATTGTCTTTCAATCAACAATCTCACATTATTTCAATACATCAACAATCAGTAACATCTTCTTCTTATCTGGCCCGCAGAAGACATATTAATCAGTACCATATTAACGATAAAAACGTATTTATAACACCACATGTTTTCTCTTTTGATTTTTGATATAAAAGTTTTATAACACTGACAAAATTATTTCTACCAAACTTATAAAACGATCATTGAAACATAATAACTCTTCCTATAATTATATAATACTTATAATATCCGATTTAAATCAAAACCGTTGAAACATTGACTATGACATTTATGCCAGATTAAAAAAAATGACTAGATAAAAGTGAATTGCGTATGAATTTTTGAATTTTTGAAGGATGATACCTAAATAAATATTTAAAAGCTGTTTGAAGTTGAAAAACACACTTGCATTTCACAAACTTTCACCCAATCGAATAGCGTGTTTCGTTTAAAAATGGACCTCAACACATAAAACGGCGCAAGAACAGAATAAAAAAGCTATTAGTGCTAAACATCCGCGCTCCGAGACACTGCTGGTTGTCTAGTTGTCTATTTGTGCAGCGTTGTCTGCATTCCCAATGATCCGACCCGCACCGACCTCCACGGTGCGCCTAGCCAGCAAGCCCGACACTCCGACGCTTCGTTACTGACGAATGCGTGAAGTCAACGTGGGTCAATTAATTACCACAACGTCCACCGGCCGGGAAGATACGGGGTTGCCACGCACACCGCCGAGACCCCGAGTCTGTTTAATTGAAGATTTTATCAACGGCTGCCTGGCACGGCTGCGACCCCACGGTCTGATGCATCCCGTGCGTGCGACGGGAACGGCAGCTAACCAGGAGCGCACGAAATGGAAGAAAACGAAGAAAGCAACATTTACGAACACAAGCAGACCGACCTAGAACATCCGACTGGGGTCAATACACACACACCATTATCGTTTTACCCATTATCGACCGCGTGGTGGAAAGCAGGAAGTTCTGCCTTCCGTTTCCTACAGCCGGCCCCGTATTCTACCGTTCGCTAAACATTCCCAGCGGCAACAACCACACACACGCGCACACACACACACCGCTTGCCATATCGCTTCATCCCGACGTGAAAGGAAGATGAAAGTGAATCGGTAATTTAGCTGCCAACCAGCGTACGGCCTCCCAACGGCCCCGTGGCGCCTTCCACAAATGCTCGACATGCCCCACGGCCTGGCTGGCTGCCGTATCCTCGCCACGTGCGGATGTGTGCGCGCGTGTGCTCTCACCGGGAAGATGCAGGCAGGGAGCCGTCCCAAAAGCGCCGCATTGCGAACGTTGCCTCAGTGGCCCCTGCCCGCAACTGGGCTGGTTGCCTCCGGAGACGGACTGGCTGGTCGGGACATTAGACGTCTTCTTGATGTTGGGGAGTGCCGGAGCGCCGGAATGAACCGGAAGAAGCTACTGCACCCGTGAGCCATGTGGTTCCGGGAATTCTTCCACCACGGCGCAGTGCAAAAAAGAAAAAGAAAACAAACGCCAAATGAGGACGATGTACACATGTTTTTGATCTCGGGAGTATACTCACCCGCGGTGCGTACAATAAATTGAGCGAAAAATAAATAATTGTGTGTTACTGGTGCGAGGATGCAGGTGGAAACCCCGGCATGGAAATTCGTTACCGTTTAACTCCGGTAAACATTCGACCATCGGCTTGATTGGCTGAAACATTGGCGATATCAGCCACAGCAAAGGCACGGGAGCCGCCGGTGAAATGATAGGCGCGGTGAAAAGTTTCGCCGTATACAACACACAACAACGCACCGAATATCGCAGCCGAAATGGCCAACCGCGCGGAGTTTGCCCGCGAACGTTGGAACGGCTACGCACGGTGAAGGCCACCCGAAACGGAAGGAAGATGTAGAGCAGAGAGAAAAAGAAACGGAAAGCCTCACACAGCCTTCCACCGTCTCGCTACGCACCGTAGAACTCCCTCCGGCAGAACATCGGTCCGAAGCAAAAAAAAAGCAGCCAGAAATAAGGGCCGTAGAATGAGGGAGCACAAGTGAAACTCATGTTCAGTGCCTTCTGGGCTGCGGCGGAACGGAAATGGTTGCCGTGTACTGTGCCGCGGTGGGTGGGGTGGCAAGGAGACGAAGCGAAAGGTGCGCGCACATGACCCGTCGCAGCCGGTTGGGGAAGGGTTGGAAAAATGGCGGAGAGATCGAGTAATGGTGGAGCGTGCCGAGCGTGGTGAGAGAATGAACACAGGGAGAAACATTCATCCGACTATTCATTCCCGCTGAGAGCGGGAGAGTGAGCGAGTGAACGTGTGTTGCCATGGTAACGAGAAAATCAACAAAAAACACGCTAAGGGGTGCGTAGACGGTATGGGTAGTGGGAGGATATGGGTTTTGCAAGAAACAAAAAAATGCGGATTTTTTAGATAAATTGTTTGAAGCTATCTAAGAAAGTGTACCATATTTCGGCAATATAGAGAAGCAGTTGCACTAAAAGCATGTTTAAGTTAGTTTTTTTTAATGAAAAATCGTACGACAACGGAAAGGACAACGGATTATTTCATGTATATAAAGAATGTTAATATATGTCAAAAATATTAGAACAATATGTTTTCTCTTGGTTTAGACTATTGGAACATCGTCATAAAAATATTGATGCAAAGTGCTTAATAATGTAATTTAATGTAGTCCTTTGAAACTGAAAGTTTTATAGATTATGTCGTTTAAAACATCACTAGAATTAGGTAACCTTTAAAACGCAAAACAATAGAGCAGAGAAGATATAAAATTCAATTAAAATTGCAACAATTTCAAAATATTTCAAAATGTGGCGTAGAGTTGAGGAGATATTAATACATTTTGGAACATATCGATGGAAATGCTTCAAAATATTTGTCTTAGGTACAAACACTGGCAAAAACAAGGATACCTCAATTCAATAACATCTATAATAACAATCGACGTCACATTTTCCTACTGGAATTGAAATTGTTAACACAAAGAAATTGTACTATTTTTGAATGAGAACTCTCATGCGCACTAAACAATGCTCATCGATCCCTCTGCTTCATCCCAATTGATTTGGTGTTAAACGCAAGATCTTGCACTGTAATAAATCCCCATCAGAAATGCAAACGAAACGAAACGAGAGGAGATGGCACGGCTCGTTCTCCCTTGCGGTGCGGCGGATTCCAAATAGCGCATTGTTTGCGGTACAGTTTTGCCCGGCCCGGCACGACGGGTGATTATAATGTTGGTGGGAAAACTTCCCGGCCGATAATTAGATGGAAACGGAATCAGTTAGATGTGGCACGCCGGGTAAAACGGTGCGAGACGAAAGGGAACGGAAAAGGGGGAGTGGGAGAGCCGTATAACGGAATGTTTTCTTCTCTCTGTGAGTGTGTGCGTTGTTGTATTGTTTGTTACATATTTTAGATACGTTTCAATGTTTCCGCGTTCCGCACTATAAACCACCCGGTGTCGAAGTCGTCAGATATTCTACTCCATGTGCCCACAGCAACTATCCAGCCCAGCTGGTATAACGTCTGTCGTGCTTCTGTGAGACTTCCGAACGAAACGATCGTTTTAAATTATTTACCTATTTTGAATTGTTCCGTTGGACGCGTTTGATATCAGCAACCCCGCAGGAGCATAAATTATCCAAGAAAAATATGGCAACAAACCGCTGTTCTAGGGAAAATAAAATACAACAAAATAATGTACCGCTCGCAAGCAGATGCATGAACCTCTACCTCCCGTAAAGTGCGCACCTGTTCTTCAATCGCGGATATACGCGGCCAAAGAGAGTGTAACACACTGGCAAGGCTCGCAAAATGTCGTATTTCAATTCAAATCTACTGCCGCCGTATTACACTCCGCCCCTGCTCTGCCTAAACCCCTACACTCCGCTCCATGCAGACACATACACCCGACAGGTACTCACTTTTATCTGCTCATTAATAATAAATCCTTTGCCCTGAGCCCGATAGTCTGAAGACGATAACCGGATTCAGCAGCAATTTTTGCTCAAACGGCATTCGTAATACGTAGCGCTAGCGGGCATTCGAACACCCGAAGAAATTCTATTTGCCGCCCTATGCGCACTCGTTGAATCATTCATGAGCGAGAACCAACCGCAGCAAGGCAGCAGAAGGAGTCAACCTGCCAGCCAGCCTGCCAGCCAGCCAGTCGGCTGGCTGATTTGGTTGCGAATGAAAATAGACCCAGCGAGTGTAGGCAAATGTATCAAATTGCAAAGCCATCACCATGGAACTAACCGAGGTAGCGATCGCATGGTACGTTCTGGTAATGTGGAGAACATTTTACTAATGGTGTTACCAGTGCGAACGTTAAATTGTAGCATCGACGATTTGCAACATCTGAAGTGCGGGCCGGACTACATCGTGGAAAGCTTCAGTAGGGTGTTACACTGCACAGGGTGTTGTTTGTATTAAATCATAAAGTGAATTTAATGCCACCAACGTAAATAAATTTAGCAATTAAACCAATTTACTTTATCAGTTGCTACCTTTGTTCCTCGTATTGCTCACCAACTCTAGGGCTAGCCCGCACAGGTATAAGTTACAACAAGCGTCCTCTTAGCAACGATTTCCGTTACCAGCCAGCCATTTTCGGCCCCGTTTCAAATATCGATATCGAAAATACAACCCTCCCTTGCGCTGAACGCTTTCCCGGCCATGACTTTCCACGTCCCGCATAGCCCCGCACAGCGCAGGGAGTGCCCGGGTAGCAGGTTTGCTAGCAACCGATCCACCCGATCGTAACCATGGTGACGAAAGCTCCGAGTTTGCCATAAACATTAGAAAAATGCTCACCACATTCACCGGCTACCACCGCCGTGCCACGGTACACGCGAAACGAACGATAGGTTCACTTTGCAAATAGGAAAAGAACAAGTTTTATTTGCCCACAGGGCACCTTGTCCATCGGGTGAGGTTGACTGCCGAGCGGATGGATGTGGTTTTGTTCTTCTGCTTGTTCGGAACAATATTCACAACATTTCTGGGCGAGGAGCGTTCGATGGCCTAACGAGCTGGCTATGTTTACCTACTTGCCCACGCATTGGATAATCGATTATCTAACTCTCAACATACTCGAAATGACTCGCAAAGCTACTGGACATGCACTCTTTACCGATGTCTTTATTATCGCATCTGATTTGATCATTTGAAGAACGATTAACACAGCCGACAGATTAACCTCAATTCATCGCCATGCATAATTGATCTGAAGTTGTTGGATATTCTCGGAATATTAACAAATAACAAACTACCCATTAGCGGTCAGGTCCTTTCGGCAGCCTGTGCAACATCGTACAGTGATGGCATACTAAAATACTGTCCATTGTATATCGACGCAGATCTTCTATCTGATGTCAATTCTGTGAAGTGATAATCATCCAATCCGTTCGCTACATCGACTTAATCCGTATATTGATAAAAAAGTGAATAATTATTGGACTATTCACTCTCCCACACGACAAAAATGTAGGTCACTGTAGGATGAAACGGAGCGTTCAGGTGCAGGAACAAACACGGCATGTCCGTTTTTAATTGATACTATTAATAATTCCTCACGACAGAATCGCGCCAGCTGTCATTATTAAGGTGTCAAACCGATCGTACGAACAAACGACTGGCGAGTCACTTGTCGCGGGATACGTTGACGTTGAGACAGATAGGGAACCGTTGATTAATGAGTTGAAATCGACGAAATTAATTTGAGCGTTGGTGAAGCTAATGCTGCGGACATTTGGGTTGGGTATTATCGGTGTAATTATAAGCTGCTTACCAAAAGTATCCACCGGTGCGGCTCCTGTCCTCGGGCCTAGCAAATGATCCGAAATTTTGCTGCAATCGATGCGACGAGGTGACCGAGAACAGTCTCCAGCGAACTTCCGGGCGCTAGTTCATACGGCCAACCGACGGGGTTGCATACAACGAACGCTTTGCACTAACACACCGAGCCCGAGTTTGCATGTCCTTCCGGCGTACGCCGCGTTACGTCACACATACACCGATATTCACACAAACACACGAACGCCACACTCCCCCATCGAGGCACCCTCCCTGGCCAGCTTCATGCAGCGCGCGCAGTGGATGTTGTCGTTGCGTTTTTCACTACGATTCAGTTCTGTTTATGTACTCTATTTTATTTCGGCTTGCGAGCAGAAGAATATACTCTCTGTTGAAGGCTTCTAGGTTAAGTCGCTAGCTGATGATATGTATTGGGTTTAGTTTTGCACTTTTGCCTTCAGAAGAACTTTCTTCTCGCGTTAAAACTTACGAATAGATAGAGATATTTTGCTGCGTAGAGGAATTTGTATTTACCACACAACATGTAATGCTTCGATGTTGCTCAGTTGATATGTATCGGTTACTGCCTTACGTTCTAAAGACACGGTCAAGTTACATTTATGCCTACGGGTTAGCTTACATGCTAGGTTTGATATGTTAGCGATATTTGTGACGCGATTCGATGTTACTTGACTACATTGAGCTTAGCTTTCACTCGGCGCGCTCGGCATTCCGATGCAGTCTCGATCTGCTGCGATGGTCCAGGGAGGTGATGGTGACATCCACGGTGGAACGACCCCACTCCAAACGGCACGAGGTAC
The DNA here is from genome assembly GCA_000349145.1 of Anopheles dirus. Taxonomy (NCBI): domain Eukaryota; kingdom Metazoa; phylum Arthropoda; class Insecta; order Diptera; family Culicidae; genus Anopheles; species Anopheles dirus. Next base: position 7,910,639 of record KB672979.1, read on the forward strand.
ACTTCGAAGAAGAAAAGTGATGCCGTGTTTCGCACCGTCGACGGTTAGGAGTTTCAGGTGTGTCTGGGTGTGCGACGCGCTCTCGACGGTGATGGTGGTTCCGAATTCCGAAAAACTGCACAAACACACGCCGTACGTACGCCGGAACTGCTCAGGACTTTTTCACCACGCGACCCTTGCACGGTTTCACGTTCCGCCACTCCACACCACCGTAAAGCCGGTACTACCCTTCGCTGTACTGTGCCCCGTTTGGCGATGGAATTGGCAGGGTGAAAAATTTCTACCGAGCAATGAAACACTTTAGCAGACCCCGTTGTTGTTTCTGCCGTTTAGCGTGCCGTGATGCAAAATTGTGAAGTATTGACTGATAAAATGGTTGCGATTAGTAGCGCGCCGGCGCGCCACGCACCATCCACATATTGTGCTGTCAACAGAACTTTTTGACAATGTTGACATTCGAATGTCAGATGGCTGCGTACGGTGCCGCACGGTACGATTGGGCTGCGTAAGGTGCGTGTGGTTGCGAACGTTTTCGAAAAGGATTTCTTCATATATGTAGGTGCTCGGGGAACAGTGTCCGCAGTTGCTATTGCGTATAGATATTAATATTATAATCGAGTAGCGAAATTTCGACATGCTACTCAAATACATTAAACTATCAAGCCAAAATAAATCAACGAAGAATGTGATACATCGCTATGAGGGCTTAAAAACAAAATAAATAACTATAACACCAATTCCTTTCGTTTTCATTCTCACAGTTTTATTGTCGTTTCTCGACATTTTCTTAGCCGAGAGGGGATACAGTTTTTCCTTTTTCTTTAATATATATATATTTTTTGTTCGGTATATTTATATATGGTTTTAATAATAATAGAAATTTTTGTATTTTACAGTATTCTCTTGAATTATGTTCATTGTTTGCGATCGCGCGGGTTTCGCTCTTGTTTTCTCTCTTTCTCTTTTCACATTCGCACTGCCGCTCCTCTACATCGGAGCGGCGGCGCCTGCCTTGTGTCTTGTCATGTTGAATGTTTCGTTCTTTACTGCTTCTGCTTATCTCATTTTTTGTTTGCTTTGTTTTGTCTAGCTTCCGTGTCCCATGTATGAGTTCCATGTATACGCGTTCTTAGTGTGCATGTTTACTGTATACGGTTGACACTGTAAGTATAATGCGGTTTAACTATAGTTGTATATTGTGTTTATCCTGTGTTTTGCTTCGGCTTGCCTCGTTCATTGATTCGTTCCATTTCGCTCTAGCGTGGCTCTGTCTGTTCGACTTCCCTCCAGGCGGAAGGCTCTACTGTGTTTGTCAATAGTGGATTGTTCTTCTGTGGTGAATGAAGTCGTTCTGCATACGACGGTCGGTTTTGTTTTTGTGTGCCGGGCAGAGTGATTAACCATGCCTCTTCCCAGCTAAATCAAAAACAATTCGCCACGTTTTTATACTGTTTGGCGCGTTGGTAAGATTGATGTTCGGTCATTTTACGATTTCATACAATATGTTATTGATTTTTCCATTAATTCCTAGTGGTGGAAAAAAACCTCATCACCCTAGCCGTTTGTAGCCATTTGCATATCGCAATTCGTTCATGCTAGCATTAGTTACAGCATTGCTCCAGTAGAGATTGTTTGCGTGTGTGGTATGTTTATGGGTACGTGTTGTATGTGTGTTTGTGTGTGAGTGTGTGTGCGTGCGTGTGTGTGTTTGGTATGCTTTAATACTTAGATCAATATAAAATAATTTTAAAATTTATTTTTCACTTGCGTTTTTCATCATCTCTTCCTCATAGTCATACTTCATTGGTTCTTAGCTACGGGTACTAGTTGATCTGATGATTTTGTTTTCTTTTGCCTAGTTTTGTACAAACGTTGTGCCGCCGTCGATAAAACATGCGGTGAACGTTGCGGTTTGCGTTCTGTTCCATGTTGATTTGGATTGTTGATTCTGCTATGTTTTATTTTGTTACAATTGTGTTCAGTTTTTTTTTTCTTCTTTTTGTAAAGTAACATATTTTGCTCTCTGCTTAACACACCTTTGTTTATCTACAAACAATTCTATTCCCGTATTTTCCAACACACGCATACACACGCGCTCACACTGTTTGACCATTTGAATGCACACTTCTGGTTTCGATTTGGGACGCTATTAGCGCCTTCTGCTAAACACCGTCTTCCACCCATACTGCAAAGAATCGATATCGTGGTAAAACTTCCACATCCCTGGATCGTTTTGCTCGAGCAACATATCTTCGCAGTCCTGTTGCAGTTGTTCATTCAACTGCCTGTCTATCGAAGGACATTCAACTGAATGGTGTTATTTTTTGGTAACAAAACGGCGAACACAAACAGACCATTTGACTGATCCGAACAACATCAAAATAATGCGCTCCTGGCCTAACGTTATAACAGTAGCGCTTTGCTGGTACCATGTTTCCAAAATAGGTGTTCGACGTAATCGTTTGAACAATGCAATCGACCATCGGTTTGCACTTGCCATTCGAACAATCGAAATAATGCCACCAAGCGAAACTATATCCTAAATTATTATGTTACTTTCATTTTCGTACAGTAGGCCTCAATTGTGGTTTTCGAATGAAATTTTTTCTCATAATTTTGCAAACTCTCTCATGCTCATTTACCCTTTTCCTATGCATATACTTCGAAGCACTTAAAGCAATAGTTATAATCCATTAGTTACTTTCTCCCCTCATCACTTTTGACGTGCAAAACCTTAGCTTACTAAGCGTATTTCGGTTACCGAACGAACTGCTAACGAATATAACGGTAAAGAAAAAAGAACCGAACAATCATCATTCCTCTGGCGCATGTCATGATCATCATGCGCCGGGAAGGGCTCCAGCAACAGTCCGATCTCATTTCGCTCTTTTTTTACATTTGTTCGATTTCACATTTGCCGATAAACCGAGAACTATAAGAGAAGTGAAGGGTTGGTTGGTCCTGGTTGGTTGTTTGCGACTCTTCACCAAAGAAGAGGCAGCAGCTCCAAAGGCAGCAGCGAAAACACGCGTTTGGCGAGTGTGTTTGGCGCTAAATGAATCCATTTCCGGTATCTGGACGGTATCAGACATGCGTATCAATCGTGTGCGGCAAGCTCGAGTAGAGTGGAGACGAGTGCGTAGAAGAAAGGCCGCACCGGAAATAATGTCGCCGATTCACCTTCACGCCCTCCTAGCGTAGGGTTTTCCTCGATTCGTTGTTCTACTGAGAGAATAGTACAACAAGCGGAACCACATCACTAGTTTCGGAAGGTGTCGTCAGCTGTAGCTGGAAACGCAAGGCAGGCGCGTTGCGATTGAGGGAGCAAAACAAATCGTTAAAGCTTCTCTATCCTTTGCAGCCAACAACGCAAACTTATAGCGGGACAAGCAAATCATTTAACCGTGATTTAACCACTATATATTTAACAGTATCTCCCTTTGTCCTGTCAGCTCCATTCATTCGGTGCCTCTGCATTTTCCCCCTGCTAACCGAGAGATTTAGAGTTTGATTGGCTATAATGATAATGCATTGTTTCGCAAAGTTCCTTGCAGAAACCTGACGTTATTTACAGTTTGTTTAGTTCTTTATATGTGTTGCCCGTATCCCCATTGCTATCCTCCCGATAAGCCCTTTCTCTAGCTGCTGTCGACGTTGCTCCGGTTTTTTACGTAACTGCTTGCTTATTTGATAGTTGGTTTTGTTTGCTTTCTCGTTTCTTTTATTTATTTGTTTGTAATTTAAGACAGCTGATGCTCGATGCATTTTGTTCCTAATAATGTAATATTTTTTTTTTGTTGAGAGGCTTTCTTTTTCTTTGAATAAGGGAAGAAATGAGCTTAGAGAAGAGAGGAAAAAAGAAAAAAACCGTACGCAACCGTGGTGGCACCCGATGTGGTTAGTGTGGATAACTTGCTGATAAGTATATTATTCAGAACTGGAGCAGTTTTATATCGCCTTTTAATTACACTTCCGTCTGTCAACAAACCTCAACCCCTCCGGCGCTATGTACACCAAGCGAATCGAACAAAACAGCGGTGCTGCAAATCGCAGCTATGCGGCAAGAGCTGCAGATATCGACGGTAAATGATTAATTTTGCTTGCAGTTTTCTGCACGCCGGCGCATGCAATAACCCGGTACGGTCGATAAATAAGCCAATGCAAAAATCGCCCTCTAATTTTGGTGTTTACGAGTGAATGAACGTTCGACTTGTGTTTGCAACATAGTCCGTTAAGTTTTTACTTGTTTTTGTGTCTGTTTTTTTTTTTGCACCTTTACTGCAACACAAGACATCCGAAGCCGGATTCGATAGTTCTCGGTACATAGCTGCGACTTTGAGCACCTTGTCAGTGCTTAACACGCTTGCGGGTGACAAAGGGTCGCGAACAACCTGGAGTTCGCTTCGATCCCCACACGCGTGATAGGCGCACCTGCGAACTAACCTTTATTTCATGCCCTAGCTAATACTAACCGATTCGCTCCTGCCTCCAGCGACAACAACCAATGCTGCCATCCCGAACCATGTTGGTACCGATTTTCCTTTGTTTCAGTGTTGTTATGATGTTTTTTTTTTGGTAGTTCGTTTCGCATTCTTTTTCTCGTACTCTCGTTTGTGTTAATATTTGCTAAGAAGTTTCTTACTGGTAAAGATATGGTTTTTGGCTCGTTTCTCATCCCATTGTTTTATTCGTTAATGAATATGCTTACTTTCGTTTTCTTCACTCGTTCGCCACGCTGGTTGCTGCTGTTAGCATTCGTTCGACGGCATCCTGGTCCGCACGCTTGATGCACGCTCGACGAACGGCAAGCGCGGGTATGGCAATTAGTGGTTTCGGTTTTTTTCGGTAATGAATCCTTATCCCTATAAACGCTCTCCTCCGGTCCCGAAGGGGCGATGCGGCAAGGAACCGCAGTGCTTTTGCCTTAGTGTCCGAGGGCTGGTTGTGTCCAGCACGCTGTGTAAATGCGTTTGCTTAGTAGCTGATTTCGAAAGCATGATTTTTTAAGCAGCGTCTATTCGAGTGCTAAGGCAAACAATATGTTGATTTTAGTTTTGTTGCTGTTGTTGCTTCGTTCATATGTTAGGTATGTGTGAGATACGGTGTAGTTCCGAGCGTGTATTCGTTTGTATGTGTTTTTGTTTGACTGTTCGGTTTGTTTGTTTGATCACTTGCTTTACTTACAGCTTCAATATGATTTGACTCCTCAATCGCTGTCCCACTGCCTAGGACGATAGTCTGTCACTCGTGTTCCTACCGTGTCCTAATCGTTTTGTACTTCCTCCGTTCGTTCTGTGACATCTCCAGAGAGATAATCACATTTAAGCACTGCCTCCAACTCGCGATCCACCCAATGATGAAGCAAATTCCACTCCTTTTATTTAAGCGTACTCAATGGCGGTTTCCGTTGTCACTTTTTCTAGTTACCATTCGCATTCTTTCGCCATTTTCCTCAACTTCCATTCCAGTGGAAGGTTATCTAGCGTCTGACTGAAGCATATGCTTATTACAATAAGAGTTAGTTTTCTTTTTAGTTTAATTTATGCTTTTCCACCCCTCGACTAGTTCTCTTTTGCGGCTGCTTTGTTTTGGTTTGGTTTCAAATATTACAATTTAATAAATTCACAGATTTGAGTTTCTTTTTTTCTCTCTACCCCGCTGGTTTTGTTTTGTCGCTTTAATACATTATCGCTAGTGAGATGATCTTCATTTGTGTGTTGCTCTTGTATATGTTGCTTTTAAGATTTGTTGTTTTATTTGTTTTCATGTTCGAGTTTTCCTCTTCCATCTTTCGCTGTATGTGTGGATGTGTGTTTTCTTTTTCGCTTCGGATAAATGGTTAACGCATGTACGATAGTGAATAATTAAAACAATTAATATCAATTTCCACTGTCACCAAAAACCAGTAGACTCAGCACTGTTGACCGGTCGCTGCACAGCAGATGGGTTCCGGTTCCGTCCAGCTTGCCTGCAGCTTGCAACAGCACCCGGAAGGGGGTAGCGTTCCATGCCAGTAAGTGTCATTTTCAGCAGCGTCCCTTCGCACAGATAAGGCCGTAACGGTTTCGATCGCATACGAATTCACTACCAGCATGCAGCCAGACAGACAGACTCAGTACACTGAAGCGCAACCGCGCACGTCTGCTCTCCATCCAGCCATTCCTCCATTGCTATCCGTTTGTCACTAATTCGGAAGTGGTTCACTGTCGTCCACCGGTGTTGTGAGTCGAGGACTGTTGGGATTTGAATTCACACCGTTTAGCTGGCAATAGCTTAGGGGGTTTTGAAAATAAGTTTGTCTTACTGTAAAGCAGATGCAAATGAAATGGAAATAGAAAGTGGAAAAAGAGAGCAAAATATCATTAAAAATTTTGGGATTTTCCGCACATAGCGTAACAATTAACGTCCTAGCTGAGAAGCCCTATGCAATTTTGCACTCAAAGACATTGGAAATGAAGGTATGATGAAACTAACGTGAGCGCTGAGAAAAATGATAGTGAAAATATAACTAACATGCGTCGGTAAGCTACTCTAAAGGTATCCTATTCACGTGAGATGCTATTTAGTTTACAATAAATCAATAAATCAAACAAAAGTTCGAAAAGCAGTTTACACATTCACATTGAAAATTATAATCAGTAGATTAAACTGTACAATATTTCATTGATTTCGAAAAAACGTGCAAAACAGTAGTTTGAAAGATATGAGACGTACCTAGAGAGGAGATACCGATTATGGAAACAAACAAGGTGAGTTTTTTTTTTTTCGTGAGTTCTGAGGAAAGTACGCTGCGCTCGAGCCTTCCAGCTAGAGAGGCTTTTGCGCAACGCATTCTGCGGTGAAGTTTGTTTCTAAGAGCATTGATTGGGATTCGAATATGGTTGGAAATACTTTGGAAGTGAACGATTTAAAGTAGGATGGATTGTGGAGGATGGTTTCTGTTTTGAAGAAGAAATTGCATAAGTCACTGCTTATTGGGAGTAGTTCAATTCAAAATTATAATTTGTTCGAAGCTCGCCTATGTTTCGAATTTATCTTTGATTCGTCTAAGCATAATATGAGGCCATGGAGTAGTTTACTTCAAAGGGAAATAAAGGAACAAAGATAAATCAATTAAAATATTCCCTAAGATTACAATGGAAAGAATATTGTTTGACGAGAAAGGTGGAAAACAAACCTATTGGATGATGCCGAGCAATTATCCACTTTTCATGACTTCAATATGTGCCGACTGATTGGATTATGCCAAAGTATTTCCTACTTGCATTATTTACCATACTATCTCTTTGAACATAATCATAACAGTAACAGTTCAGTTCACCGGTTCAATAGCTACACGAACACACAAACTAAACCAAATCATACTCAAACGTGGCACAAACACGATGACGATATTCTGTACGAGTGTATGTTTGTGTGTGAAAGAGGGAGAGAATAGAACTAATGGAACGCCAAAAAACGGAAAACTAAACGGTTTGAAACTCAACACAGCTAATTCAAACAGTGGTGATAGGATCGGAACAGTCAGCCAGTCAGTCTGTTCCGGGAACGGAATGCAACGGGATGCAAACACATCTGGGACACAGACATTGCGCGCCGTAGAAGCAGGTAAGTGTGGTTAACGATGTCTATGTTCTAGGTTTGCACACGCACAGTACAGATAGAGAACAGAGGATATAGAGACAGCCAGAGAGAAAGAGCGTGATAGGTGTCGGAGAGAGGGTGGTTGGACAGAGAGAAAGAGAATAGGTGATGCTCAAATGGAATATGCTCGTTAGAGGCTTTACAGCTTGAGTGAATCGAGTGAGGCGATCGAGGATCTTCTAGACAGGCCCAAACTGGGTGGCCCACTGACCAGTGACGTTGTTCCGAACAGTTTGTACCAGCCGATGACTATGTGTGAGAGGTTGAGGTTGTCCAGCATAATCTGAGCTACGCCCATGAATACTTTCTTGCCCTCCATGCGACCATAATCGCCCCACACGGTAACCTGAAGTGAAATTGTGAAAGAAAAATGAATAAAACGCACATTCCACCCGCGGGGAAAATCAAACGAGGCGCCGAGTCTTACTTGTAGTATGCAACCCGCAAACGGCTCCCTAAACACTAGTTGTTGCTGATATAGTGGGTCTAACGTTTTCCTAGCAGTCGTTGTTTTTGCTTTTTCTATACATTTTTTACCGGAAACTAAATACACTTTAACGTAAGGCGCTGGAAGTACTTTTGAGCCAGGTCGTGCCTGTGGGAGAAAGTTCAGGTGAAATTCGTTTTATCAAGCACAGCCTCCGTTTGGGAGCAGCTCTTTGAGCATACTCACCTGCAATCCCCTTGCTCTTATCACTTCAACCTCTAAGGAACCCTTCTGATAGCACATAGACAGTTGAATATCACCTAAGGCCGGAGCTCCCAGTACCTGGCGTCCAACTAGCTGTCCTGGTCCCAAACCATCGATGAAGTCCGATAAAGGTCCCGTATCACCAGCCACACGTAGCGACGGTGACCATCTGCGACGCAGTGTAGGTGGTGCATTTCGAAAACACGAAAACAGTGTCAGGTTAGTCACATTTAGGCTGCGATTTAATACGAGAGTGAATCTCTTACTAGAAAAGAAAAGAAAAATTTTTCGGACACCTAGCGCACCGAATCTATCGAAACTAGAGGCACTCATTCGGAACGAAAAAAGAAGTCTAAATGAGAGAACGAAAGTGTGCAAAACTATTAGTCAACTCTTGCACCAGTCAGTCAAGACAATAAGCTGCTTTGCATACTTCTCGATTCTCTATCGGTGGTCAGATAGCGACCATCGGTTGGAGTAATAGAAAAAATAAATAAATAAAAGTCATCAACCAAACACACAAACATCAAGCACACCAAAACGCACAAGTACACGATGAGAAAAATATATAGTCAGCTGAAAAGAGATTGGTTCGGAAAATAAACTTGCTGAGTTTTAGTTAATGGGTAAGATAATGAGAATAACACAAAATGATGGTTAAAAAATAAACTTTTTAACTTAATAGTATTCGATATATTCGATTGGATGAAAAAGAAACAATGATAAGAATTAGACTTTGGACCATTTCGAGGAGCACATTGAAAGTGGGACAGAAATTATGCAATCTTGACAATGATATACGACAACTCTCACAAAGTTGACGAAAGCTAGTTGCGTTTGTTGCTGTTGAAAATGGAAGAATAATAAGTATTTAAAACGGGCAACAATAGGACATAGGTCAAGTGTCACACATCCAGATAATATTGTCCTAATTAGGAAACACGATGTAGCGAAAGTTACACGTACAGTCGTATAGAGGGACGCCGAAGAAGAGGAGAAAGAAAGAAACAAGTAAACGAAATAAAACAGCAGAGTAAAACACGCAAGTAAATGGGTGAACACAAACGACACCGGAATTTGCAATCTGTAGGGCAAAACACGGTCCGCAGGACACCGAATCGGAGCAAATGCATACAGGGCTGGGCGAGTATTCAGTCGGACGCTATGTTCGGCAACCTGTCAGTAGTGTGACAGCAAACCGCTGGTGGTAAAGCGCACCCGCAGAAGCTAAAAACTCACATCACATCAAACATTCGGTAGAGTTCGGTAGAGTTGGGTGTGCATTTACGTTTGCCCCGAATCGATAGAGCTCACAGAATGAAACGCTTTACAGGGAGAGATAGACAGTTTTGTAGTGTTTCGTGTAGTGGAGCATTCTACGAAGCAATCTAGCTACTACTAGGGTGCAAGTGATAGTGTCATGCGTTCTATTTGGTGGGATAGGATGAACTATTTACATGGGATTGGATTCTCGACTACTCTAAGATTTAAGATACATGGTTGATCAACTCCATCCAGAACATATTTGTCATTGCAATAATTCGTATATTTTACATTCATCAATTACGCAGCTTATCAGCGTTTGAACATATTTTACATATTTAACAAAATAAATATAAAACGTTTGGATCGAAAAAACGATATGATGATTTTTTTCAATTGAAAAGCTCATAATTGGAAAACCGTTGCTGCAATTCAATAAAGAGCACTAATGGAATGATAACTTGTTGTAAGCGAAAGCATAGATGTTTGAAAATGCACAGCATTGTAATTTCAAGCTAATTTGTCTCGTGAAATCTATTTATAACACTCAAAGCATAAACTTTTAACAGTATTTACACTTAATGGTAAACGAGTATAAACGACATCAACCGCAAATTTGCCTTAGATTCGACTAATAAAATGAGAAAAAACAGTAAATAGACAGCTAAACACCAACGGCAAAAGCCAACACATGACCAGAAGACAAAATGACAGCAACCCACGAAAGCCAAAAAGAGTGAGAAAGATAATATATAAGTGAAAGAGCGAGAGAAGAGAGAGAGAGAGAGGGAGAGAAAGTGTGTTCGAAAATAGCACAAAATAAAGCAAACACGTATATAGACTAAAAGACATTATGAAGACTTCTGTTCGAGTTAGATAGTCTGACAGGAACAAGATAGGCAGCGTGGAAGCACACACATAGAGGAAGAAAAGTGAAACATAGTATCGGAGTGGCGAACAAAATAGAACATAGAACGGAATCGGTATTCGCATATACGGGCAAACGCGCCACCACAGTGACTGCGGCTAAAAACACGCACACGAACACGAACACACACACACACACTTACGAGGAGCCTTCGGAGCTCGAGATCGAGTGTAAGCTTCCGGCCCGATAGGCTGCCGACTGTGCTGGTATCGGTGTCACTTCGACCGATCGCTGAATCGAACCGGCCGACGCCCGTTTGCGCTGCGACGTCGAGGATGAGGATGAAGACGATACTCCTTGGTCTGCGAGAGCAAGATCGAACGAGCAAGAGATGGAGATGATGCGGTGTATGATGCGGATAGCACGCAGTGAGACTCGTTTCTACAGACTGTGGACGGGATCTCCGCCCTCCAACGGAAGCACACTGCGCGGCACGCTGCACAGAGTCAGTTTGGATGGGTGGTCTGTGAAGACTCTTGCGTAGCCTACAGCTAACAGACACATGGTCGGCACTGCCATTCGCTCCAATCATTCCACAGTGCCAATGCAAATAACCTATGGTTTCACGAGTTCGCCTACCCTCGACTAACAACTAAAGTATGGCATGGCGTAAGGACGTTGACGAACACACGTAACGGAAAAGAACCAAACGTAATACTGAACACACGCCCAAGCTGCAAAACGAAACAACGAAAAACGGCCAGAACAGAAAAGCAAGAGTCACATCCAATGCACTCCTCCCGATTGAGCCCGGTCGGAGCAGTACATACACCTTCGGCTCCACATGTTCGCCCCATTCTACTCCATTACGAACACGACAGATATATGTCACGCCAACTATACATTCTACAATCGAACTGGCGCAGATCATTCTTTCGACTTTCAGAAGCTATCCTCGCACCAAACCAGTAACACTGAGCCAATTGGATTGATGCAGAGTCGAAGTCGTAACAATGAACGAAGTAGACAACATGATGAAGAACAAAACAAGACATTGAGAACGATGAAAATCGTACCTGCGCATCTAGATAAGCGTATGTAGTTTACAATGCTGTGGAAGTGTGTTTAGCTGTGAGGATGTGTGTTTGTGTCTTGGTGTAATTGGAGCAAACATGATCGTGTGCTTGTTGACTTTTCTGCTGTATGCATGTTGCTAAACGCGTGTAAAAGTATCTTGTGTGATGCTCTCCAACCATACCGAGAAGATCTGTGGTGCTCTAACGTACAAGCGATTCGGTGTAGTATCGGACTGAAACAGAACCGCCTTTCCGGTGTTTGAATCTCTCCCCGCAATACGTTTCCGATTGCTTGCATTCTCGGCAAGTCAATAATGACATATTCGCACTGAACAGTAGCAGAACAGATCGGAAGAATTCCGAAACGACGATCAACTCCCAGCAAAAACGCAGTGTGATTTTACACAATAAAATGATTTCTGTTGAACATAACGATGAGCAAAAATAATGGCAAACGAACTGATAAATGGTGATAAAACGATCAAGATCAGGTTTTCCAAACTCTTTCTGCTGCTAGTCTGTGCTACTATAAAAACGCTACCGACTACCAACGAAACGAACCAATAAAAAAATCACTAGGAACAGAAAGAAGCTACCTACTAAGTACCCTCGGAGGGCGATTCATTCGAGTACACAAATGAAAATGGTACCAGCTATTTGAACGAGCGAAACAAGAACACAAGTAAGGGAGCAAACGAACCAAAACTCAAACCGAAAGCCAAACTTAGGGTAACGAAACTCAGGAAACGGAAACGGCAACAAACAAAAAAAGAAGAACAAAATGACTGCAGCGAACCTGTCACCGTCGGCACTTCCTTCACCATCGCTGGAGGCGGACGAGCCCCGCGATAGACCACCGCCGCCGCCACGCACCTCGCCCGGAAGCACCTCCTCGCTTCGATGTACGGTGAAGGAATTCTTGCCACGCTTACCAAACCCCATGCGTCGCTTACGACCTTTTTCATATGTTGAATGAAATTGATTATCAAAACAGTGTCAGTTCCGCACGCTATTGGCTGAGAATGGTATTTTTTGTACATTGATGCTACACAGAGAGAGAGAGAGAGAGAAGGAGAGAAAGAGAGGTATGGGTTTTGGGAAAGGGAACAGGAAGGAAGCGTGCTGGGTCAGGAACGTCGGTAGGATTATAAGTACGGAAAGGTTCCACAGCACCATAGTTGGCTGTATTTTAGGTTTGGTTCCCTCTTTCTCGCCGAAAGCTAGTCCACATTAATGGGGAGGCCGCCCTGTCAGAGCCAAATTTTGGATCACTCAATTGTCTTCGATCAAGAATTTCGAACACCACAACTCCGCACAGCTGCGTATGCGAAACCATCCGGTGGTATCACGACCGGCGTGCATGCCGTTCCCTAAGGTCTGTCAACAGCAACCACTGTACAAAAACTCACACTCACACGAACAACAACGCTTATGCAGAAGTAGTTACCTGTTGCCGACAGTTGCGACGTCGAGTTACTCTTGATACCCATGCCGGTGCCGAAGCGATCACGGTCCCGGGTGGGTGTTTCGCTCTTCGGCGATCGTTGGTCCAACTTACGTCGTGCGTCCAAGCTCTGTATCACTGCTGTATCACTTAGGCTACCGTCTGCGAATGGGGGTGGCAGTCGAAAAAAAAGAGCGTTCAAATATTGCACCGTCGTTACGAAAGCGTCTACCCAAACCTACCTATCTTATCCTCCGGTGTTCCCTCGGTATTCGAAAGACTTTGGTCCAGTTCGCCGCGCTCCCGCGACTCCCGTTGCTCTCGATCGCTCAGATCTCGGTCCCGCTCGTGATCGCTGCTGTTCCGATCTCGGTCCCGTTCACGATCGCGCTGCCGATACGCATCCCGGCCCCCGTTGTGGCCACCGTAGCGGCTGCGTCCACGCACATCGTAGTCACTGTGGGTCGTGCGCGCCCGTCGTCCACCAGATGTCGGCGAATCGGAGCGATTCGCGTGACGATCGTGCGATCGGGAGCGGGTCGCAGGTTCAGTCGGAGCAGCGCCATCGCCCACCGCAGCGGACGGTTTTTTCATCGACGGTCGTTTCGGTTCGGTTTGCAGTAACGCAACGCCATTCGAGGAGGATTTGTTGGAGGAAAGAGTGGAAGCATAGTTAGCGGATTTTCTACTACTAGCGATACGGGCACCGCCGGCACTGGTGCGTGCATACGGCGAGGAAGGAGAGTTGGTGTATTCAAAGTACTCGGGCTTCTCATTGATGCTGACGGAGCTGTGACGGGCGCTGTCACTCTTACCATCTACGTACGTCCCTTCGCGACCCCCACGACGATCGCGGCCATGCAAGTTCGACTGAAACTGATCCAAGCCCTCGAGACTACTGGTGCGCCGGGTGTCGTATCGCGCCCGACGCTTCAGCGACGACTTGCCATTGAACGACGAGTTCCTCCCGCGGGAGAATGAACTCTCGAACACTTCGTCATCACCCTCCTCGTCATCGTCGTCATCTTCGGCGCTATCGCTATGGTACACCCTACGCCTAAGGTGGATCTCACCCGCCTCGTTCGAGACAATGCTCGAGCTGCGGGATTTACACTTCGGAAACATCTCTCCCGGCCGCTGACCGGGCGCGTCTTCTTCGCCGTCCGGTACCATACGGCATCCTCTACGATCGTACTCGCCATCACCCCGACGACGATCCACGCCGCTGCCCCTTTCGTAGCCTACCGCTCTTTCACAGCCGTACCGGTCGCTCAGCCGTGCCTTCAAACGCTCGTCCTTCAGCAGGTAATGTTTGCGACCATCGACAAACTCGTACTTGTCATAGCAATCCTGGACGCGCTTGCTATAATTCAGCTCACCATCACTGAACGAATGGCTGCGATTCAGCACGGTTGGGCTTTCGTCGCTCAAGTACACCGTCGACTTAGGCTTCTGCAACAGCTCCATCCTCACCTCGTCAATGATGGACTTGATGGATTCTGAGCTACTGTACAGAACGGCCGATTCAGACTTGATCTCATCCACACGGCCCTTACTGTCCGACTTGTTTTTGTTCAGTTTGGATTTCGACTTCTTCGTATCGATCTCCTTAAAATTTGGTTTCTCCGTTACCTTCTCCTTCGTGGCGGATGCAACCGAGGCGGAAGAGCTCGCCTTAGCCGGTTTGCCTTTCAACGAACCTGCCTTCTTCACCGATCCACCACCACCTGCTTTTGCCGGGCTTTTGGTGGCACCTTTCTTGGGTGTGTTCGAACTTGACGTGGATTTTGATTTCACCATCGCCGGTTTGGAAGAGGCTGCTTTGGTAGATTTGGCCGGTTCCTTTTCCTTCTTTGCCACACTAGCGGGCTTTCCCGTGGAGGAGGGCTTATCGACCTTTTTGGAGCTATCCGTGTCTGTTTTCCTACCCGTGGTCCCTTCATCCACATTTTTAACTATGTTCAGTGTCAAGCTACTACGATCCAGACTACTTTTGGAACCTTGGCGACTTTTTCTACCCTGCGCTGGGGCCACCTTCTTTGACTCACCGCAACTGTCACGGCGATCGCGACCTCCCTCGTCCTCACTTTTCTCACCGCCGAGTGAACGCGTACGCTTCCTGTACACCTTTTCCTGCAAGCTGCTTGCATACACATTCTTCCGTACACTTTTCGTCTTCCACCCGGTATCCGAATCGTACTCAATGTCTATGATTTGATCCTGAGCTATCAGCGAATGTGAGCGTGCGATCTTCTCCGGCTTACCGCGCACCACGCTACTGGCGCGAACATACGCATTCTCACCGGGATTCTTCGTTTGGTAGGCGGAATAACGATACTCACTAGGAGACTTTAGTACTTCGATTGGTTTATCGAGTATCCGGCCCGGGTTCATCTCCAGATCGCTAACGCCATAATCATGGTCATCATCGTCGAGCGCTAGATTCACAGCAAGCGTCTCTTTCAATGGGGGTATTATCTGCTCCATAGGCAGGGGTACGTCCTCGTAAATGTTCGACGCACGCGAGCTACGAAACTGAACGTCCGGAGCGCTAATTTCGCACACCGTCCCTTCCGGGTTGCTGGTGTACCGTATGTTACTCTCGCCCAGATTTTCTCTGCTATTGCTAATACAGGTGATCGTCTGGTTCTGATATCCTGTGTTCGGGTCGTAAACATTCTTGTTCGAGATGCAAATGTTCTGGCCCCCTGCACCACCCATACCGCCCGGTTCGTACACGATACTGTTATGCAGATTCTGATCCGAAAAGGATGACTTTAAAATGATCTGATTCGTGGCAACCGGGGGTGGTGGCTGCTGGGAGAACTTTGATCCAACGTCTCCGCTCATTCCACTAGACACTGGTGGCTGTGGATGGTACCGATTCGAGATGGATATCATTTGATTGCGTGGCTGTGCGTATCCGAATGGGTACTGCTGCTGTTCCATCGGTCGATTCGAGAGCCGTCGTACAATCATCGTGTTAAGATTGGGTTCAGATGTGTTGGAACGCATCGCATAAGATGGACGCCGACCCATAGCAGGCGCAGGCTGTCCATAGTCTACGGATCCCCCACTGTCTGCGTGAAGTGAAGACGTCATGATCGGATCCATCGACACTCCACCGGATGAAATCGGTCTGGCACGTCTAAAGTAATGTTCCGTCGGTAGTGATCCGGACTGAAACTGAAGCGACGTACCGGTAAATTGATTGTTTGGATGGGTACCGGACGAAAGATTCACCGAGGTGGTCATGACGTTATCGCTTCCCGGATTCATCGAAAAACTCTGGATCGTGCTACGCTCCGGTTGGAGAGTTATGCATTGCTCATTAAAATAACCCTCCGACATTGACCCCCCATGCGTTACCGGTGTGGCATGATCATAGCTTCCCGCCATATCCGACATCCCTGATATCGTTTGATCAGGCGGTGCAGGAGAGATTGGAATCGGACCGGTCAAGATCGGTTCGATCGTAGTAGCTCCCGGCGGTAAACAGGTACTAGCATTACCAACTACATTGGGAGCAACAACGCTACAAGCAACAGGGACGAACTCCGGCTTGGGAGGAATAATTGCGGGTTGCGTTACGTCCGGCAAAACCGGAAGAATAGCCGAGTTGTCGACGACTTGTGGCTGCCCGCCCGGGTACTCGCTCGGCAGAGCGCATAATGACGTTGTGGCCCAGCCCGTCGGTAGACTACGGTGTTGCAGTCGGCGGTTTTGATGGTTCCTTTCGTGATAAGCCAAAAAGTTAGGGATGTCTTGCCCGTGTTGCACCCATTGCCCGATGACCGACGGAATACGACCAACGTGTGAAAGGGCCAGCATAAACAACGGCCAACAATCCGACCGACCCACTCACCTGATCCCTTTCGATCCGCGCGGACGCTCCGATTGGGTTGAGAAAGCACTTGAAGTAACACTAACTACCGATTCCATGTCGGAATCGCCAAAGTCACCCATGAAATCCTTGTCCGGCGATAGCGAGTGCCTCGGCCTAATTCTACTCTCTAACGAATGCGTTGTCAAGTCACTGTCGGATAGTCCGGAGTAGTGTCGTTCCCAGCCTGCAACGTTGATAAGCAAGGGGACCAGAGATTATTGCACTTGATTGCACTTGCGCAACAAACGTCGGCACATACCTCCCATGCCTGTGCTACGGTACGTCGGCTGATGGTGGCTCTGGCGGCCACGATGCCGCGCGAATCGACCACCGCTGCGCTCCTCAAAGTCTTGGATGAACCGCTCCCGTATTGCTGCATTCCGTGACATGTGAGGTACTTGTGGTAATTGTCGTTTCTTCGGTGAACCGGTTGGTGTCGCTGTCGCTGATCGTGATTGAAATCTTGGCGCATACTGATGCAATGGAAGAACTGGATATTCTGTATATCTATCATCTTGCGGCGATAACGAGTCCCGCCGATCGTCCCGATAGTTGTCGCTCGGTGCCGCCGATTGGCTTCGCTGATTCAACGCCATCGTGCCGTTACGCCTGTAGGCCGACGATGCCTGTTCACGGGGAGAGTGAGCACGGTGATGAGCCCGGTTGCTCCAGCCAGCATTGTCCAACTCGCCCAAAACCTACCTCCGCACTCATCTGGTTGTGAAATCCCTGTCCGACACCAGAAACTGTACGATAGTCCTTCGCTACCATGCCAGCTGCTCGTTTCCTGCCCTGCGGGGACATATCCCGTCGAGATCGTCTATCCTGCAGATCGACCTTCAGTGATGCGGTTCAAGTGGGAAAAAACAATTTGAAGAAGCAAACGGAAAAGTGAAGAAAAGAAAATAGAAAAGTGTATCAGTACGGAACACGTCCATCGACGCTGACACACAGATCGTGTCTAAATTTAGCTGGAAGAGAGAGATAAAGATAGATAGACAGAGTGGTAATGTCTGTAATGAGATGGTCATCGATCTGTGGAACAACTACTCTGGCAGAATGATGATCAAATGTTTGTTAGCTCGCCACTTCTCCTCTTGGTGGCCACGTTCCGAGCCGGCAATCATGTAAGGTGTCTAATAGTATGTGTAACACGTGTTTAATGTAATGCTGTATGTCTTTTGTGCAGTTCGCTAACGCAGATTCGACGTTTTCAATGTTATTTCCACCTGGTTCGATGAGCAGTTCGTTATACCATCCTAAAACGTTGTGATCTACGAAACTACAAACATTTCTTAAACGAACCAAACTAACAGAGTCAGCAGGAAGCATCGATTAAACCAGCTAGTACCGGGCACCAAAACTGAGCGAAAATCCAGTTAGCCCTTACGAAAACTATACAAAAATCAAAAACCGCATAATTCTGCCGTAGGTTAACTAGAGTCAGCAATATATAACAATAAAATTCAACAAACTTTGAAAAGAGAAGAAGAACTAGATTGATAGGAGTAAAGGAATGAAAGAAGCGGAGTAAAGTGAAGGTGAAAGTAAAGCTTAACAAGAGGTAAAGTTTGGAAAAGTAGAAGATGACGATAGCGAAGAAATGGCTTCAGAACAGCTAGAACTAAAACAAATGGCGGGAATAAACTAACAAAACCTTAACTATGGTAAGTAAAGCTATTGGTGTACAGGTGTGTGTGTGTATGGTCATTTTTCCAAATTTTGGAAACTTTCATTTTCAACTCAACATAAACCAAATGAAAGCGGTTGTACTCCAAGCGATAGCAACGAGCTCCGTTTACTGATCGTGTGTTATACTATCCCCAGTAAACATTCACTTTGAGCAACTTGAAGATATCACTTTATTCATTCTCAATTACAACACCAGCCATGAAGCGTGTCATTTGCTGCCGTTCCTGATTTGTCGTAACCAAATCGAAAATCAATTTTGCTGTAAATCAAACAATAAAATAACACAACGAATAAGTGAACACATGTGAATCGAAAGCCAGCTAGAGCAGAGGAAAATGGCACGTGTCGTTTCGCAAAAGTATGCGGCAGCCATTTCCTGCTCCTGCCAGCGAAACTGAGCGAGAAAACAGAAAAGCCACACATGGAACTGAAAATAAATGCTGTAAAAATTAGACTGCAAAGAAATGAAGTGTGGTAAGTTTTTGTGAACTTTGTACATGAAACACAGACTCCTGTCTGTCCTGGGCTGATTTGGGAAAGGGTTTTGTGGAGTGGCGTCTCAAAGTGATGCATTCTAATCCATAATTATCGATGCAACTTTATGACCGATCTAGCAATTGCTTCTCCCATGCGTGAGCCATTCGTATGGGGTTTGAAACTTTTATGTTGATACAATGATCGCAATATGTTGCAAGTGCAACTCGTTTCCTTTTGTTTTGTTATGTTTCGCTATGAAAGACTGTATGCATTGTTTCCCTCTTCTGTTACTTCTCTTGTCGTTGAATGTTGGATGTGGCTTATAGAGTTGTTGTTGTTGATACGATGCATTTTTTGTTGTTGTTCTGAGGGAAGCATTGTGAAGGTTATGCGTTTACCTCTGGCGGAGGACTAGATGAGCTGCCTAAGGATGATACACTAGCGCCGTCACGTCCGGTCATCAAACCATCTATATCGCATTCGGATGTCGTATCAGAGTCACTCAATCGTGAGGTCGTGCTCGGCGGCGATAAATGATCGGTCGGGGTCAATATCATATCCAATTCGTTGCCAGGTTCTTTATCGTCTCTACGCAACTACGAATAGATATTGTGAAAAATGTAATGATTGCTTTGGTTTGTTTTCGGTTGTTTGCTTTTGTTTTCTTTCTTCTCTACATTAGAGCAAGAGAGAGAAAGAGAGAGATAGACAAATAGTGGATGGGTTTGTGTTGCTGCATTTGAAGTGGTGATGGTCGTGAATGTTGAATTAAATTGCAATCAATTCCGTCCGTGCAACATATATTTGGATTTCATCATTTTAATGTATCGATCAATTTAATAAGAAACATAAGACAAACTTTAACTGAAATGCCTTTAAAGTAAGCGCCAAACATGAGAAAACATGAGATATATGTAAACCATTTCGCAGAAACCTTTGCATTCGCTATACTGTCTCTCAGGACGGGTGTTGTAAATGATTTGAAACTGACCGACAAAAAACATGGAACGATTGTAGCGTATAAATATTGTTCATAAATTAAAAACTAACTTTAAACAGAAAGAAACAAACGCTTAACCAATGTAAGAAGAACATAATGCTTATGTAGCGAAAGTTTGGCAAGCGTCTACGATGATGACGGAAGAAATAGTTTTGCGGAAGAAGCGTTAGAGTAAACTGGAGAGGATGTGAAGACAACATGTAGCTAATTGTTTGGAAGAAGTAACATTAAAATCCAGCACTTTAAGAAATGCCAAAACAAACTTGAAGTATGCCAAACAAATTAAACTGACTTAAAAACGAAACAAACGAACCGTGTACCAGGAAGTGTAGCTTTGTATTGATGTAGATAGGTTATGTAAGCAGGATTCGATCGGTATGATGCGTAGGAACGGTATTCAAATTGGATCAATGTGGTGAACACCGGAGCAGGTTGAACAAATAAAAAGAACTTAACGTCGGTAAGAAAAGAGTTGAACAAACATAGTAGTGGATCGTGAACGGGGTGGAACGAACGTTCCCATTCCGTTCGCAATACGTACAGTATCTCGCAGTGAGTCCTGGTGGGGCTGCAGAATATACCATTCCGCTTCATCGTCCAGCGGATGCGTGGACAGATCGATAATAACTTCGCCAAGAAAATCGTTCGCACCGTACCGTACGTAGTCCCACACCGTCACCTGAAAGGGGAGGTTGTTGTCACAGGTTCGTCAATGCACAGTCAATCACCGTTCGCTGATGGTAGGCGTAACAGCCCGCAACCTACCTCGAACAGACGGTTGTTCAGGTCGGCTCTCCGGAGCCCTTCGTACACGAACGTCTGCCCCCAGCGAGGATCGTTCGTGAGGGCGAGCGTTTTGGTGCGTCGTTTAGATTTTTCACTTCGATCGGGCAGTAGGCAGATCTGTGCGCCACATTACCGGGTTATTCGTATGGAGGAACAAACAAAAGGAAGCAGATAGAGAAGCGCACAGCAGTTACCGGCATGATCCGTCCGTGATCTGGCGACGCGCACTTACCTTCACGTACGGGTTGCGGGCGGCACCGTTCCCCCTCGGCACGAGCCCATTCGCGCAGAGGATGGTAACGATCAGCTGCAGCGAGCTGGGCTCGAACCCGAGCTTTATCTGAACCCGCCCGCCGACGCTATTCTCCTGCGACACTGTACCGGCCGGTGCGAGCCGGTTGCTGTACCGGGAGTTGGAGTAGTTTCGCACGCTGTGCAAATCGGGCGATCCCGGAGAGGTTACCAGCACGCTCGGCTTATCGCGGCGATCGTAATTTTCTACGGACGATTGAAGGTGAACGGTTAACGATTGGGGAGCGGGAGGTCGATTTGCGGTCGCCGACACCGCACCCGGTCGTTTGGGTATCGGCCGGTTAAGCAAACGAGATGGTGGAGAGACGCACAACACAACAATGAAACCGAAACCAACCGATACGATGACCAACGCAAGAGCTAACGTAAATCGAGAACACAAATATAGACAAAAGGTAAGTAAAAACGTAAAGGGATTCGCGCGACTCCACTCGGACAAAGACCAGGCAGTGAAACCGCAGTACCCGAACGCAAAGCTATCAAAACGAGAAGATAGCGAAGAGATTCGGAAGCGTGAATGGAATGCTTATATATATGCTGTTTTTACTTGACTTTCTCGTCTGAGTACGATCGGTAGGTCTATTCTCGCGGCAACGAGCTCTAGCTGCCCAAACGTGGTGGAGACATAATTACCTGGCCTGATATGAGCGCTTTCCAGCTCGATGAGAGCAGCACGGGTATCGCTCGGTAGCACCTGACCACCGCGTACCTTCAACCCAAGCACATCCTCGCCATCAAACTGTCGCCGCTGCACCATATGACCGACCATGCGTCCACCATCCGACGATGACACTACTTGCCAGCTTACCGGATTCTGTGCAGGCAAACGACGACGAACAAACGGTGATAGAAGGAATGAATTTACAGGCGGTGGGCACGAAAATCGCTACCTGAATTGATGTGTTTTGATTGTTCGGTTCGAGTTGGCGAAGGAAAGTCCTGATAGTGGTTGTGCTGCGTGTACGCAAGCTCGAATCGAACGTCTTATGGTGTACGTTGCTTACAGTGCTTAAAAATGTATCCTACGTCGAGAAGTCAATGTCAGCAGACCATCAAGATGGTTCGGTACCAAATGTTCGATCCGGTACGAAGGGCCAAAATCGTGGTCCATTAGAAACTCAGACCCTTTCTATCGGCAATATGCTAATGTCGATACGGTGACATAATTTCTCAATACGAGAAAAAAAAGTCATAAGCCACACCTCACACATCAACAAGAGAGTTCCATCGGCTTCTGACCATCGAATACAAGTGCCCGAAATCAATCATGAAGAATCGGCTCAATAAAAAAAGCTAACACACATAGAGAACCTACACAAAACGGATGGCTGTCAATCGACCACAGACAATAAGCGTGAAACAAACGGGCTGGGACGAACGAATAAAAAAACAGACACACACTCTCTCCCGCATACACACATACAAACACACCCACAGCGCCAACACTGCATGATGGAAAACACTCTGCTACGGTGCTCCGCGTGGTGCTTGAATTGGAGTCAAGGACGAAAAAAGGATTATTTATCCGGTACGGACCAAGGAGGGGAATATGGTGGCCGGAGTGCCTCCCGGCTGGACCCGGGACCGGGAATGATAAGGATGCGGAAGCAGCGACATGTCACAAACACCGGATGTAGAGAGTGAGCATGAATCGCAAACGAAGAAAACGGAATTGGAGCGCGACGTGAACCGATTGAGTGTAAAGATAGTTTTACGTGTGTGTTTACAAACTGAAATTGTCTGCAGATCGATATGCGATTGTGCGTTTTATGTTCCTTCTCCCGTTTGGCTCCATCTAATTGCACACCAAACTGTGAGCACCACAGGGACGAAGTGTGGGTGGTAAGTGGGTGCAAATGAGGTTGCAATTTAAAAAAAAAAAAAAGACATTTTAACCGTCACAGTCATTATGCACGCTCAGTTGAATGGGGTGTTTTCGCATGTGCACGTGTGTGTAAAAGTATCCGATGATGAAAAGCACGGCGATGGAAAATGAGAAAGAAAACCGAAACAGCCGGAGCACCCGGCTGCTCTCGATGGAGAAGGAGTAAACTGTGAAACTACTATATTCCAGAGAAATGGATTTTTATGTTACCCTGCGGCACAAACAACACCGGTACTCTATCGAGCATGTACATACATACAATGGTGTATAAATAGACATTGGCAAGACGTCGATAAGGAAGCTGAGCCTGAGAGCGGGAAAGAAGCCAGAAGACCAGCTTTCTGAGAGAGGGAGAGAAAGAGAGATAAAACAAAACACACAGAGCAAGAGAAAGAGAAAGAGAGCGATCGGAAACACGAGATTGTGTGTATGCATATGGGTAAATGTCAGAATAAATGACACAGAGACAGAGAGAGAGAGAGAAAAAAAAAGAGAGAAAGATAGTGAGGAGAGAGACACAGTGAAGTTCTGGTGGTGTGTGAGATAGACATCACGGTGCAGATGAAAACATTCGATCTCGCTGGAAGAATGCTAAAGAATGGCAGCATAGTGGCAGAAATGGAAGCTTAAATGACAGCGATATTTATACAGTTTGCTTGCAAAAAAAGCTGCGGCGTGACATGGTGTCGATATTTAAAATTTTAACCATTTTTATTCGAACAAAATGTTCCGTAACCATATCACGTCCTCAGCGTTAAACAGGTCATTTAATCGGTTAACGTGCAGTTAAGAAACGCAGACCAAACATGAACATGCAAAACGGAAGCGAAAACTCAAAATAGTCCAGCCAAAACAAACATACAACTATAGTTCAGGTACATTATTGCACTATGAGAAGAGAAATGAAGATAGTGGCGCGAAACGTAAAGCATCAAACAGAACGCATTGCACAAAGTGTACTCTAAGTAATGTCACTAGTGCTAGAGTAGTTTGCGTTCACTCTCTACCATGTACTAGCAGTGCATGGCTGTACCGTCCGGACGATCGACTGTTGACAGCGCCTCTCTGGGAAACAATTTGCATTAGTACGTCTTAGTGGGAGACACCGTGCGTGTCCGGCGTTTGCATATGTACGGACGTTTGGCGATGATCCTGCCGGAACCAGCGTAGTTTGTTCCACAGACAAAGTGTAGTGTGTTTGGTACGATCAAGCTACGTCACGTCACGTCATCTCATGCGTTTGTCGCGTCCGTCAGGTTTACTAGTGAGTGTAGTATTCTAGGATACTACGTCTCGATATGATGTTTTTTTTTGTGTATGGTGAATCTTTGGATGTGTTTTTTTTTTGTGTTGGATGTGTGCGTATGTGAGTCTGAGTGCTTGAAAGAGTTGTATGTGAAACGTGTACGACACTATACCTTTGGGCCATCGCCACGGTTCGAGTCTTCGCTGCTGGTAAACGTGCTACTCGTGTCAATGCCAGAGTCTTTGGTGGCTGAGTCCTGGCTGCCCTGGCGTTCCGATTCCCACCGGGACCAATCGTCCGAGTCCTGCCCATCGAAGCGGACCGTCTTCTTTCTGCGCTCGGTAAACCGCCGACTGTCGGCCGGCTCGTCCCAGTACGGATCCGGCTGCTCGGTGGCGGCCGGGCTCGTGCCGTAGCGCGTGTGCGAGTTCTGCGCCACCGGATGATGTCCCGTGGTACTGTGGCTGGAACCACCGCTGCTGCTGCTGTTACACTGCTGATGGTGTTGGTGCTGTTGCTGCTGCTGCTGCTGCTGCTGGTGGTGTTGGGGCTGCTGGTACGGATGGTGCTGACTACTACTGCTGCTCCCACTGCTGCCGCCGTGCTGCAGCTGGTGGCCCTGCGGTATGGCGCTGGCAGGGCTCGGTGCGCCCGTCCCCGACTGCTGATGGTGCGATTGATGCTGGTGATGCTGATGGTGATGAGGATGCTGATGATGGTTAATACTATCGTAGGCCGTGGATGCAATAGTGCTATCACCAACCACCACCTGCGGCAGTGGCTGCTGCTGATGGTACTCCCGTCCGAGCGGATCCGACTGCTGGTAATGATAGGGATGGGATGGATGCTGCTGCGGCTGGGACGGTGATTGATATCGGTTGTGATTGGTACGATTGTAACTGTTGCGTTGCTGCACGTCCAGCTTTGTTGCACGATAGTCGGTAAGGTTAGCGTTCAGTCGTGTGTGATTATCGAAATACTGTCTTTGGTGACCGGCTGGAAGAGAAATGGGTTCGAAAGCGGAACAACGCCTCAGCAACACTGCTTGCTTTTGCATTAACTACTTCAACGATCTTCACTTTCACTCCAAATTTTAAGGCACCCACCGAGCGCTAGTGTGAACCTTTTGGACCTACAACATAACGATAAGTTTAACTGAAGTACAACCCAAACCAAACATATCCATAATCTCCACGTCCATTTTAAAACGAATCCTAATAAAATCAACATAATAAACACACCAAATTACCAATTTATATTAGAAATAGCGATACCGAATCTATGCCAAAATGAAAAAAGAACAAAACCATCGCCCGAAACGAACCGCCTTCCACTAGGTCATTAGTTTCAGTGCTTATAAGTTCAGCTAGAGCATGTTCAGCTGTGCAAATACGATCGGTTAACATATCAAACACATGTCACAGGTGCATTGGGCTGTACGGCTGAAGTCTACTATCGGATTGTCATGGTTCGAACACAAGAGCAAACTTAACCAATAATTATGACGCCAAAACAAAACTAACAACGAATGTCTGCCTCGCGTGGAACGTGGATCGTAATGATGAACTGCACCTGGCTGAGGTCAAATTTTAATTGTGTTCTGACTGAATTTGAAAGTTTTTCACAACATTAGTAAGATTACATAAACACACTTGCAAACGTTATCTGATTGAAAAGATTTTTTCAATCACTTGATTAATTTTGGTGCAACAACAGATGACACACGATACTTCCATTGAAACAGAGTAGTACATAATTTTGTATAGAAGATCACGATAGACAGAAAAGGCATATGATTGAAAAAGAGAGAGATACAGAGAGTTTAAGAGAGGAAAGTGCGTGGGAAAATACATGTAAATAGAGAAAGACAGAGAGAGAGAGAGAGATAAAATAAAAGGGATAGACACAGGCACAGAACATTCCAATATGATATAGCCAGAAAGGAGAGTAGAAATGCAGTACATTACGATTCAAACTGATTAGCCATCACAAACAGGCGCACGCTAAAATAGGTATAGAGAAGAAAATACGACACATCCACCACACATCACGAGTGCACATACATTCAAAGGGAAAGCGGAGCGAAATAAGTGTGTGAAATGCATCCTGGTTAGTATTAACAGGAGTGGTTGGGTGGAATACGACAGTGACAGCTTGAAGGATTGACAGAACTATCAATACGTTTGGAGCCAATGGTTTATAAGATTGTGTGGCACGTGAAATAAACCTTTCACAGGGAGTGAATAACTTTGGTTAGATTATCGGGGAGTGTTGTACCGGCTAATATAAATACGAAGTAAGATGCGGATATCATCATTAAATCTTAAACATAGAATTAGATTCATCCTGATGGAGACGCCTGGTGGTCGGTCATTCAAAACTACTTTTGTGTAGGTACCTACACTATACAGTTTTATGTTATATGAACATTATAAAAGTAACAGTTCACATAGTTCCTTGTAGTAGACAAAATGCATTGAATTCAAAATTTAATTGAATCACAACCTTTCATGAAACAAATGTCACAAATTCAAATGACGGCCACAATATACGACGAACTTTACTAGCCTAGTTCGAAGGAAATAACTCTGAACAGTCGGAAGAGACAAAACATAAGAACAATGCTATTATATCAGTCCTAACATGGGACCTTGACAAACCTCGAGCACACTTCAAAAGTCTCTTAATGAGAACACTTCTAAGCTGTTCGAAGTCTCTCCCTACCCACACACACACACATACATTCGTTGAAAAGATCCAAAGATAGATGAGTACATGCATAGCCATTTAATTACAAATACTAGCACCGATCTTGCCTCACGAATCGCTGCTTCAACATTTCAAGGTCGAACATAATACAAAGATATAATTAAGAACCATTCGAGGACGTCCCCGGAAGTGATTGGAATACCTTCGATAGGGTGTGTTTAAAAAATCTGCGATCTAGAGACATTCGTAAATAGTTGCTAGTTTTAACGGATATTGAAGTGATACATCGGTTCATCTTGGCCATTGGCTAGTAACAGTTTGATAATCAAAAGCGACAATTGGGTTATCGATAGAAGGTCTGCCATTTATTGAATGACGGCAATTTTTTGAATATGAACCCCTTTGGCAACGGTGGGTTGGATAAGGTGATTCGGCAAAGGAGCGTATCTATGCACTCACACAGAGACACAGGACGCTATTTTTAGCAGCATGAACGTCGCAAGTCACGAGCGATCTCACGAGCCCATCGTTGGGTAGGAAGCCCTAAACTGCAGAATTGGCGGTCGCTGCTGCTGGACGAGAATAAAAATACGGCACGCACGGATCAAGCCCAACACCGTCCGGTTCCTTCTATACCCCCAACACCGCCGGTTCAGTACGTGGTCGTACCAAGCAGTATGCTCGAACGCGTGTAAAAATAGTTCAACACATCAAATGTAAAAATAAACCTACACCAGCGCGGGAAACCATAGTGCTTAAGTGCAATAAAACAAGTTGTTGTTGGGAACAAAAAATAAATAAAATTAGCCTCCGGCCCGGCTGTTGCGTGCCGTCGCTTCGTTCAACAATAATATCTGGTTACAGCAAAGAACCACCTTCCGACAGCATTATTCGTACAGGGTCAGACAATTTCGGCTTTTGGATTATCCTGGATAAAAGAGGAACGTACAAAACTCATTGTCTTGTTTCTCGCCGCTTGTTGCATTTAGAAGCGTTAAGAAGTACTAGAGAAATGCAAAACCAGTGTGTGAATAACAACATCGATAATGGGCTTGATAGTGGTTTTATGAGATGCGTCAACATGTAATCGAAAAATTACAGTATTTTATGAAAAAAGCTGTTTATGAAAATGAAGAACTTGGCTGGCGAAGCAACACTTAGTGCCACCGCAACTGCAATCACGCGATTATTGTTTCAATCATCCAAATGCAGCTAAATACCGCACTAATCTATGCAAATGTGGGGTGAAAAAAATAAATGGGCTGCTTCAAAAATATGCTCTCCGGCAACTGCAACTGCAACACGGTTCGTCCATGTGCAGCTCTGCGAAAACTGGAACCTTGCACAAACCGGATGGGCAGATATGGTAATAGATATTGGCAGAAAATCATTAATTTGGCAGCAAACTGTCGAGGCTACCGTGAAATGGGATATGCATTCATAAACACAATTGGTAGCGTTTTGGATGGATTTCAAATGCTTCGCTTCAGGTTAGGCGCTTTTCCCGTCGTCATGTACGGGTCTTTCGGTAGCTCAAAGGAAAATCGACGGTTTCGTAAATGTTAGCGAGGGTTGCAACCTCTTTTCTTTTGGAACACGCACAAATTCCTTATACGGTCCCATAAAATGTATTCGAATCCAATTGGTTTGCAACTGGCGGACTAAAACATGCTAATACAACAAGTTGATTATCCGTTTGCACTTCAATGGAGGCGCATGGTATTTTGTGAAGCAATAGAGACATATGGTGTGTTAGTGTACAGTTTTATTCTCTCGAAAGGGTTTCGAACCCACATTTTTAATCGAACGATTTTCTCTACATTGATATGATGCATCGCAATTGTTTTTCAACATTAACTGAACCTCTGAGCAAGCCTACTCTTCGTGGGGAATAAAATGCACCAATTAGCGGAGCTCACTCGAGCCAAAATTATCACATCTCCCTATTGTTATTGGCCATGGAGAATGTTGTCCAATTTCTAGACACGCTCATTAGAGTCACTGAAATACTGATGCCGATGTAGGTCAGATAAGAACGGTTCTCAATCGCCGAAGCAGCCACATGGTGCCAGAACATTCTGGCGAGTGTGGCTTACAACCTATATACGGGGAGCAGTGTCATGAGCACATGAAAAAATGCACCCGCCGCAAGATAAGCTTTCGTGGCTTATGTGTTAAAAATAACATATTATGGTGCAACGAAGCCGTGCGAAACTGCGCTTTGCCATTCTGCTTTCTTGCTACCACCATATCGAGCTGGATCATTCGCGAGCCGGCTCTACATGCTCGCCACTTACATCACAGCACAAGGCAACGGCAAGCTTTCCAAGAAGAACTGGTAAGAAACCGTGCCACTAGCAAAACCTACTTTCTTCACCACATGCATTTCGGTAGCTCTCTATACCCTCACCAACAACGGCGGTGACTACTGCCGCTATTGTGCGGACAGGTCGGAATCATTCGAAAAAGATCACATAACGGCAATCCAATTTTCTACCATAATCTCCATTCCTAGCGCACGGAGCTTCAACTATTGTCATTTGTGAATTGCCGTTCGACTTTGTAACGGGTTGCAGTTTCAGTGGACGAATATAAAAAAAGAATGCCCTTTTTATCATTTAAGTACTGTGAGCGAGTAACAATTTCGATTAAAAAGCACACCTAGACATATTTATGGCAAACGACACCGTTGTAAATATTATAAACCTTTTAACAATTTTAACATAATCTTATTCACTCAACAATAACAAAAGATTATATATACAAATGTAATCCATTTTTTTATGTTTGGTCAGAATTTATTCATCACTCTCTTAAGTTCCATAAGGTTTTAATTGTTTAATGAAAATATTGAAGTAAGTGATAAAAAAAAAACAAGTTAATAATAAACAGTACACGAATTATTTCATAAAGTTGGAACATAAACTAATGAACAAACTGTTACAATGCAAATAAGTGCAAAATAAAACCTATGAAGTACAAACTGGCACTACGAAACGAACGACAATAATTATCAACTCAACCAATCCAATTTGTGGTGGAACATTAGGAAAATGAAGAAATTACTGGAACAAGCGTGAGATCGATGTGTTAATAAATGAATCGAATGATGGTATGGCAGGTCACCTTACTGAAAATAGCACTCACATTTTTGCAGCTTGCTGGAAAACTCCACCAAAGAAAATCGAACCAGCTCCAGGTGAACTAACAGAAGTCAACAACACTAATATGCAAAACTATTCTCCTCTGGTCGCTATACACAACTTCTGTTCTGCTCCACAACCGTTGTTGTTATTTATATTTGTGTATGCTTACAAATGACAACATTTCATCAGACTGTGAGCATCCTCCTTCGTATACGACTCTTGTGTCACGATACCAGGGAAAAAGAACACAACCTTAGCCTGCGTGAATAATGCTAGCACTGTGGTTTGGAAATGCGTTCATACGCATTTCTCAGTATTTGTGTAAGACGATGTTGTACTCTTTTCCTTTTGCTTCTTCTCGTCGCTTGAGAGAGGGTGTGATATCAAACACCCTTCCCGGTGGAACGGATCTCGTGCTTTTGCACACTGCTTACTTTTCTGCTCTCACGCTGTCTCGCTCTCCTTAATTCCGTCAGCGTCTGCAGCCGTCTGCGTGTCTGTAGATCCTCGACCCCGGAAAGGGAGGATTTTATTTTTAGAAACCGAACCGAACCGTTTGGTTCGACTGAGTTCGCTCGGCACTCACCGGCAGCCGGAGTTGAAATATCCTTTCGCTGCCATTGCATTACCACGACGCAGGTACCGGGAAACAACGGCATATACACGCATACAACAACAACAAAAACTAGTACGCACCCAATCACACCCAACTGCTGCGTACACGGTGCTGCGTTATCACAGAACTGTCGCCGAACGATACGCACTGCCTTAGAGATGTCTTCTGAGGTCGAATGAAGCCTTGTGCTATAGTGTTTTCTATTCGAACTGGTTTTGGCAATACAACAGCATCCACTATTCCACATGCGCTTCTTTTCCATACATCGGAAAATTCTATCTCACACTGCCACTCAATACAATTCATACACCATTTTGGCGAACATATCTCTCACACAACGTATGTATGCGTATTTCATTCACTAAACACACCAAATCGTTCCGCCGACGTCGTTGGTATTAATTTTACGACAGCAGCAACATTATTGACACCGTCTCGGTGGGAACCAGCGAAACTTACACCCAGCCGGGCAGCGAGCGAACGCTGCAACGACGCACATAAATCTGCACCACACAAGCGCTTTCGCCGGGAGCCGTGTGGATTACGCCGTGAGTGAGAGTAAAATGCGTGGGTAGCGGTCTAAAAATAGCCTCATCCCCGTCCAACTGTCACTATTGTTATTTACTCACAAAACCCGTCCTGGGAGCAGTTACACTGAGCATCGCAAAAGGAAGCTTGGTCCTCCGCCGATAGAACACTTTCGGGCGTTCCGTTTGATTCACGCACCGTACACTTCCGATCACTTTTCGTCCGATTTGTCTACGGTTGCAAGAGTTTCGACCCGCTTTCGGCTGATTTGCTCACGTGACGGGTGTATTTTTTCTGGCCCAGCAAACGTCACACGCTGCATGCATCAAACCCATCGCCACGGGTAATGTCATGCTCTAAATGACCAATCCATACCCAAAATCTTATCCGTGGCCTCAACGGAAGGAGTGTTTTTTTATGTTGTCCCACAACCAGAGGAATAGAATCCAATCCAAGTTCAAACACGACACGCACGGCTTTGACGGGTTTTTGTCCTTTCCAAAAGTGTGTTGCCCGCTCTCACGCTCTCACGCTCCATCACAATCAAAACTCACTCCGCTCTCGGCACGCCGTCTTCTACTTTTCCATCCGGCACACACACTCTTCCTTGCGCACGGGGGTGTCTCTGTGTGTTTATGTGAGTGTTGTTTTTTTCCTATCTTCAATATTCGCTTTGCTTCTTGCTTCCAGCGCCTACATTCTATCTTACTCTCGCGCGCGCTTTTTGCCCCCACGCTACCATGATGCGGAACGGCGTGAATGGTCAATTCTTCCGGCAATCGATAATTTCCGGTGCAAAGCTGTTTCCCTTCACAGAGCACAGGCACAAGATCACACTATTCCGGGGCACAAACGCCACGCACATACACACGCTCGCTCGTGCACCCACCTATGCTGGTGGCGACAGTCGGGAATGCAATCGGGAAATGCACTCACTGATGATAAGTTTCCGAAAAGACTGATTAGCATCCCGGAAGTGGCACGCGAAGAGAATCTTTTCCTACCACGGTGCTCGTATTTCGTATCCCAAGCGCATCTACACCCAAATCCTTTACGGCGAACGGTTGCTGGCCAAAAGCTGTACGCTTTTCCGATCTACTCTCGAGCCATTCGCTTCAGCACGCCACAAGAAAGGCATGTTTGGCACGCCGTACGCTTTTATCACGCCCAAAAACTCGCTCAACCACACCGACACCGTAACCACCGTGCGGCACAAGCATTCACTTCAGAACCTGGTCCACTGGGGAGGTCGAAGCCCGAACCGCTTAAGTAGGCCAACTGCGGTCACTATCATTACTAGCATTACCTCGTTCGGCGGGTCCTAAACGCTACCAATCACCACCACCAAACGGCTCCGCTTCGCTTCGTCCTGCAAGCCCCGCTTCAGAGGTCCTTCTGCGTTCGTTCTAACACAAACACACACACACACAAACGCACGCACACACGGCCAGGGAAGTGGCAGATTGGCAGGCTTCCCGTAGCTTCCTGGCAATACTGACGCGCTCGACGGCTGAACACGAACTGATCCCGTGTTGTGCGAGAAAACGGAAAATTTACATACACTGCATGCACGGTCGAAGCCACACTCACATGGTTGTTTTTTTTTGGTGTATTGTTTTCGGCTTTCTGCTCGATTTTCGAACGAACGGCTCGCAGCAGGACCGAACTTATACGCACCGGCACTCATCAATTACCGTACCGGTGAGTTCCACATGGTGAGCGAGTGTTTTGACCGGAGGGACGGAGCCTCCCAGCACATAGCGAGAGCTAATGAGAGAGCTTTCGTGTGCACGATGAGCAGCTGTTGGCGGGTGCTGTGTGCGAGAGAATGCGAAGTAAGTTCCCTTCGCAAGACGGGACAGATGGAAAGCTTCGGTGAAGCCTCGATCTGGAGTTGTTTTCCTCTAAGCATAAAATCAATTGTTAGAATAATAGTGCCAACCAACATACTTCAAACGCGAAAATCAAAAGGATTGCCAGTTGCATCAACATCAACATCAAGATTTCCCTTCAATTTTCGGTGACATCGTTTCGCTCTCGTCTATTAGCCGCTCGCTCTTCTTGCAAAACGTTTCGTCTCACGAGCAGATCTCATCAGCAAAACCCGCTCGCCAGAGGACCGAGATGAAACACGAACGATCAATGCTTCCAACTATTGTTTTGGTAATTTCGTATCCTCGCCAGCGACCCTCGCCAAATCCGACGAGCCAAGCGGCAACACACACCACACACAAAAAAAATCAATATCCTTCCCATCGGCAGCGCCAAATAATCAAACCGAACCGCCTCCCTCTCATATCTACGTCAGCAGCATCGGGGCAGCGTGGCACGCAGCAGGCAGTAAGCGGCAAGACGGCCGTTGCCGTTTTTGCCGTGTCCACACGCTGCCGCAGGCGCTCATTGCCACACCACCGAGCAGACCGCGGCCGTGAGTGGTTGGTTTTATTTTCCCTCACGACAACACCGACTCCGAAATTGGCTTCACACGGCTGCGAGTGACCGTACGAGCGAGAAAGGGCGCCACTCAGCATCCTCGTCCAAGGTCATTGATATACATTTATTAATTGGATATCTACTCTTCGGGCAACTCGACACACAGACGCACACACACACACATACACTTGTGCTTGCATACAGCTACGCGAGAAATGGTTTTGTTATCTATTTTCCTACAAGCATTTGCGGATTACTTAACAGAAACAACAAAAGCACACATACAGCTTGTTGGGAAGCATATCGGAAAAAATGTTCGACCGGGACATGATCAGGACACTCAGGGCCAACTGCCGCCCGCACACGTGCTAGCTGTGGGCAGTGTGTTATGCGTCGGTGGGTGACCCGTACCGATGAGCTTTACCAACACATCGGCATCCGCCAGCGGCCCCGGTTGTCAATGGGGAAGCGGCGGTCCAACCATTCTCACTGCCCGCCATCGTCACGCCATTTACATACGAGCGGGAGTGTGTGGAAAAGGTGCGCGGAAACGTGAAAACAACTGTATGTTGTACACACTGGAGCGAGAGAGAGAGAGAGAGAGAGATAGAGAGAATGGAAAAAAGCGATATTAACACCTGCTTACAGAGCTGACGTCAGGATTGCCTGCACACGAACGTACACGAACACACGCGCGCGCGCGACATACGTAGCTAATCCACGGCAAGGACTTCCCAGACCGCTAAAGAAATGCAAGCCCAGCAAGTATACTTTCAAGTTCTTTCTCCACCGACATCAGGCACGTACAGGAAGGACTACAAAAACACACTCACGCACACGCTCACACACACACACACACACACACACACACACACACACACACACACACACGATCCGGGTGTCATTAAATGGCAATCATTTCGGGTCGATGACGTGGATGACGTTACTCCGCGAGGAAGAACGAAGAACCAGGCGTCTCCATCGTGTCGATCGGTGAGGATTCGAAAAGAGGATTAATTATTTTCGATTGCGCGGTTGCAGAGCATTTTTGTTGCTGTTGTTTATGGGCGCGCTGCCGCGAGCGTCAAAACGGCACATCCCAGCACATCCCGGGGACCACTTCCGCACGTCAAGTGCAGCAACGATGCAATCTCTGCAACCCTCCTCCTGTTGCCGAGGGCAACGAGGCAACGTACGAGCGAAGCCTTACAATTAGCCCGCAGTGATTGCTGCACTACCGGGTGCACGCACACACACACACATAGATGGTTGGTGCAATCTTATCTGCTGCTTCCAGCACACTTCCAATCTAGCCCGTGCCCCAGGGGAACCGAGAGGGGCTGAAAATCTGACCACAATCAATAAGCGATATCGAACACTCACACGCCTGCGACCGGGTTTCCATTGTGCACGACCCAGAAACATAATTTCCCCCTGCCTCGCGGGTGTTTTTCCCCCTTTGTGCTCTATTACAACGCTCACCCCCCCGGGGCGACTTTGAGGCGCGGTGAGCCTCTCATTATTACTACGATTGCACGTCCCCATGAACCGTCGTCAATAATGAAATTTATAACAGCAAATAATTTACGAGCGAACAGGACGACCGGCAAGACGGTCGCGGTAAAAATAGGCCATCCGAAAGGGAAAGGACGGCACCCAGTGATGGCGAGAGTGGACGCGGACGCCATGGTAGCCGGGGTTGCTGCTGCAGGACCCGAAATCCCCCCAAAAAAAAATAAAGCCCTCTCTCCCTATGGTGGCCGAAGTCGGCGGTAGAAGCGGCGGGTACTGCAGTACTGCACTGATACTGCCGTTGTCGGTCGGCTGCTGATAGTGCCGTGCCATCGCACCGACATACATGCAGGCGAACAATTGCAACCGAATGTAAAGTATCGAGCGAGCGTCCCTGCACACCGGTGCTTCCAACAACCCACAGGGCCCTTCGCAGCACAAAGCAAGGGCCCATTGCCAGTGGCAAATGGTAGTTGACAGTTTCTTTCCAATTTAGCCGCCGCACCACGGCCCTCGCGACGCTTGCCATTCGGGTTTTGAGAGCACGTGTAGATAAAATGCACACCGTACACACGGCTGTGATGGGTGGTGCATGGTGGAACGGGCGAGAAAAAGCAAATTGACGATGCAATGAAACGTGCACCCGCGTGACCGTTGGCAAGACGTTCGGGTGAAGCCACTCAGTCAGCGCCAGCAGCAGAACGGGGAAAAGAAAACAAAAAGAATGGAACGAAATACACACACACACACACACACACACACACACACACACAAACATCCTCCCAGACCCATTTACAGAGCCAACCGACACCGAGAAGTCATAGCGCAAGCTAGCACGCGGCTTGGCTACAAGAAAGCAGCTGCAAGGATCGAGGGAACCGGGAGCTGACGAACATGGGAACCTTCGTCTGACAGCAGCGCGCGAGGGATATGAGATTGTGCATGTGTGTGTGTGTATGTGTGTGTGTGTGTGTGTGTCTTCGCTACTTTCTTGTTTCTTTGTTCCACATACACATACGCACACATGCACACAAGCCACGAGACGAACCTGGTGGTCCTGACCTACAAAAACCTTGGAGAACAAAGCGAATTAAGGCGGCGGGGAATTAAAGATGCGCCGGCGTGCATCGGCTGCCCTTATAGGGCTGCGGCGGAACAATGGAATCGCGGTGTGTGCATGTGTTTGCACACCAGACAAATAAATTGTCAGCGGAAACCTCTCGAACGACGCGCGGGTGCAGTAAGTGCGCTCGCATAATTTGAAGAAGCAAAAAAACCAACGCGACGCGATCAATTCGTGATCAGCGTTTGACTGCATGCCGCAGGAGTGTCTGCGAAACAAAAGGGTGACCTTACGTGAATATGCTTTACAAGCCGGAGCGAAGCAGGAGCGTTGCGTTTATCGTCATACGTCCGCGAGTTATCAGACAAGTGAAATAAACTCACATCTGGCAAATGTGAGCCAACCTAACACGTGGATTGCATGAATTGGTAGGAGGCTTTAGAGTTAAGAATTTCTTTTGTAATGGACCTTTAGCTCAACCAGATGGTGCTCTAATTTCCCTCGCCAAATTTTGAAATGAAAAATGAAAACCAGCTTTCTACAGCACGAGAATCAGGAGCGCTGGAACCTACTGCGTACCGGGCGTACTACCGTGGAAGACGAGCTCATAGCAAACGAAACGATACCATTCACCGGCGACGGCCTTCGGACACCGGCCGTTTATCGTCATACGTCGACGAGAGCGCGTGACGTGCGCTACTTAGGAGAGTGCCCTCAATTTTATATTGTGTTTTTTTTTACTTCATTATCGTGGTCTAGCTGCGTCATTAGTAGTGTTATCACGGACACGGAGCGAGCGAGCTTCCCGCAACAATTTTGAAAACAAAATCAGCAGCACACAACGAAAACGGGCAAGAAGGAAAAAGAAAAAAAAAACCATACGCTAGCGAAAACCGCTACGAGACAAAAGCAAAGTGGTCGGAACAACGGTGGGAGTACAATTTTATGCGTAAACATAACAATACCAACACAAGTACACAACGTAAGAGCAATGAATAGGAAACCGAAAATCGCACCATGTTCTGGGAGGTGAAGCATCTTAGGCCTGCGCTTTCGCCCACCCCAGAACGGAAGAACCGGCCCGGGAGATAGAGACGTCGGCACGGCACGGGACGGGGATGTACGACACGCGGGGAACTTACCTTCGAACTCCGGCGTGGAGCGGATGTCCTCGTCGGAGCTGCTGAAGGACCGCTGCTGGGGCAGGTACGGACCACCGAGCGGTCGTTTGTGGGATTTGGTCGGTTCGGGCGGCAGGTGGACACCACCGTGGCCACCGCTGCCCACTCCACCACCACCACCAGGCCCCAGGCCGCCGCTGCCGTGAGCCGAGCTGGATTGGAGCGATTCGGCGTAGTGCTGCTGCTGCCGGGGATGCACCAGATGCGGATGGGTGCGCATGAGATCCTCGATTTCACTCTGCGACGGATCGAGACAAGAAATGAACCATTACTTTGAGACATACAAAACGGAATTCACGCACTGTACAACCAATACAACCAAGAAGCCACCATTGGGAGTATTGTTTTTGTGGAAATTACAAAAAATTGGAATCTCTCCAAACATTGCTGTGCTTGAGACTCCACTTATCCAACATCCGTGTGTGACAAAACAACCCCACCGACACATACCTGATAGTAGCTCGGATCGTCGTGACCGTAACCACCACCCCCGCCGGCGTGGGTGATGTGCACCTGGGGGGTCATCGAGTGCTGGCCCCCGCCGTAAGGGCCGCCGCCGCCTCCACCGTGCTGCATCGGTGGCTGGGGAAGCTGCGAATGCTGTCCGTACGATCCGCCGTATCCCTGCTGACCGCCCCCTCCCCGGCCCCCGTACATCCCGCCCACCTGGCCATGGCCCATCGGCTGCATGCGACCCATCTGGCCCTGGTGGTGGTGGCCTGGCGACATCATCATGTCCATGCCGCTCCCGTCCGACTGCGACAGCCGGCGGGTCGGCGGGTCCTGCTGGCTGTACTGACGCCGCAGCTGGCTGTTGGCCCGCTGCATCGGGTTGTTCTCCTTCTCCGCCGCACTGCGCGCCCGCTCCAGCTTCGGCCGTTTGTCGGAGGGATCGAGCGGATCGAGCATCGTCTGTGGTAGTGTCTGGGAGAATGGGGAGGGAGAATAACGATCGAGTGTGCAGCCGAAATGAATGGAATGGTTCCGAATATTGAACGTTACGCCCGGAGTGGTCCACTTACCCTTGGATCACCTTCCTGCCTTCTTATCACCCCATCCGGGCTGGTGCTCTTGTTCATCCACTGACCCGTTTTTGATAGGAGTTCTTGCTTTTTCCTACACACTATGCATACCCATATGACCTGTAATAGGATGAAAGAAGATAAATAAAATACGTTAATATATATGAAAACCCTTTGCCTTTACCCTTGAAGCCTTTCACGTTCCGCTTACATCCCGTCTTAAATTCGTTGATCTTATGATTGATTTTGATAAGAAATTAATAGCATACAAGAGAAATAGCATACAACGTATCGATATAATGCCATAAATCGTCTATCTCTTTGTCGCTTTCCCAGTTTGCCGTCTTGAGCTGTAATAAAAAAAAAAAAACGAGTCCTCAAGCAACAAATACGATCCTAACAGAAGAATGCTTAATTTTTAGATTGTAGGGCAAAAATGGACTTGTTTAATTTTTTGGATTCTCCGGATTGCTATGATTTATTATGTAAGTCATTCCTTCAGTTTTCAGACTTTTTCACATTTTCTCTCTCAAACTTTTACATACTTAAGAAAATGTCATTAATTTTTTGTTGTACCGGTGATCCTTCACTGGATTACGCAATCTTTATGGGATTATTCAATGCTCTTCTAACCACAACGGAACTGAAACGAAGCGTATACAATTATGCACCGAAAGGCACAAAATGTGCATAAATTTTTAAATTTGATTTTCTGCGGTAGCTAACCTCAATTCTAACAACTCTATGCTTCTCGCTCTTGCACGCACACACTTACGCTCCCGAACGCATGATACGGCTGCTCCGGCTTGCAAAGTCCTATCCATTTTTATCCACACCTCACATCCATCAGCTGCAACGTGCGTTGCGCTGCTGCCAAACAGTTTAAACTCGCTGCGTATCGTGAATTATTAACCGTACGCCAAAGCGTCACGCGGCACATACACAAGCGCCACGCGCCACGCGCCCTGCCAGCACATTTGGGTCAGTGGAATCTCCCGAGACAGCCGAACGGGGATTACCGCCACGGTGGCGGAACGGGAGGAACGCGCTTAGCAACGCCAACTGCGAGACCAAATCGAGACCACCGAGACGGCACGCTCAGACATAATGAATGACAGCGGGCTGCTCCCAGTCGCCCAGTCCCACGGCATGGCGAAATTAGTTTTCAATGATCCCATTCGGAGCCGGTCGGAGCGTAACCCAAAAGAAAGACCTTCGAGACGTGGCCATTGGCGTGCCGGGCCGTCCTTCGGCGACTGTCTTCCAAAGCCAAAACAATAATTATTACTTTCCCGACCAGTCGCGGGCCCGGATTCCACACGTCCCACTGTCGGGATCGCTGTGGATGAGCTTGGCAAGGGCGGAATGGTGGTCTCGGAGGCGTTGTATCGCAACGCCACTTCAGATTTTCGTCATATTTCATCTGCGTCGTCGTTCAAGCCTTGAAGCCCGGTCCTGACGTTCGCTTCAGCCGCTCGAGATACTGCGTTAATGCCAGGCTGCGGAACTGGCAGGCTATCAGGCGCGGACCCAGCAGCGGAATCGGTTGCTAACGGCTCGAGCCGGAGGGTGAAGTCAATGTCGCTAGACAGCCGCGCGGGCAGAGCATATGCGGATTGGATTTTTGGAGAAAACTGGCACCAGCATTCTGGGCGCCTATGCTGATGAGCCCGCCAGCCAGCCAGCCAGCCAGCCAGCCCGCCAGCCAGATTCGGATGGCTCGTGTCATCGTCGTGTGGTAGCGGCCGTGCCTAGGCGTAACTACAACGAAACTGATCCTGAAACGAGCTGATCCGGCTAGACTGGGCGGGCGGCTCCAAGAGACACACATCACGGGGCCCGACGGAACTGGTTAAGACGAGAAGGCGGGCACTTAAAAATTATGTTCGCTTATATATATTCCACACGCTGCTGCAATCGCTGCCGGTTAGGTGGCCGGTGCCAGAAAGCAGCGCGTCCAAATGAAGCCCGGAAAATTATGACCCATGTAAATGGCGTCCATTTCCTTACGCCCGTTCGGTGCCAGCCGCACCATTCGGGCTCATTGTCTTCGAGAAAGAATACTTTATTGGGCTCCCCCTCCCCTCAGCCCTTCTTCGCTGGCGTGTGCGCGTGTGAGTGTAGAAGAAGAACGATCGTTAACTCCCTCAGCATCAAATCAGGCAAACGGATTCAAACCGATTCGTTCATAAATCAAAAATCAATAGCGAACCGAGAGGGACGGAGGAAGGAGTGAGCGAGGAGCGAAGGGGAGAGAAGAGAGCGAAGCCCATCCCGTCCCGTCGGTGGTGAGGGGCACAAAACCCAAGGCTAGAGCTATTTCGTGCCCCGAAATGACGTCATTTCATTCATTCGCTTTTCATTCGCTGGCTCGCAGGCGTACACGACGCACACGCCGGGGGGTGGGGGGGGGAGGGGGGGTTTGCGTAGAGTCGGACGCACGCGGGAAAGTTTTCATCTTCGATGACTTTCCACTCCGACACATCGGCGGTGCGATGTAGCGTTACCTCCCTCGTGCGCGCGTGCTCACGTTTCTTTTCGTTCGTTCGTTTCTTTTTTTTTATTTCTTTTGCCACCTCCTGTCCTGCCGATCGAACAAAGCTTGCTTTGTTGTTGTCTCTTTTCTTTTCTGTCGCGTCTACATACGCTTTCCCTCCGTCTTCTGCGCTGAAGCAATGTATCGGTGTTTTCCCTGTATTTGAGTAAACCGTTGTGTTTCTAAGGCGTCCGAGATCAATACGCACAGCATATGGAATGAACGTATTATCGAAACCGTATAATTGATCGGGATTATACAAATTTACTGCAGCAGACGCTAAATGAGTATTTTTTGCTTTATTAATCCTTGAAAACTGCTTAGTTCTAGACCTTAAGACCTTAAGGTATCTACAAACTTCACACTACAGATATACATAACCTAATATTGTCTTAACCACCACAACGCCATTAACGTCTCTTATCAATAACGCCTACCTTATTGTTGCGTAGTGTAACTTTGCCACCGCATTTGGCACAGCAGCGAATGTTGCAGTAGTGACAGATGTGCCCGATACCGTCCGCGAACTTCGTCTTGAGGCAGATGTGACACGTCGCCTCCAGCTCGACGCCCGCCTTCTTCTGCTGCTCCGACTTTTGCCGGATAGAGTCGACGAGTGTGGCCACCTCGTCCTGCTTGCGCCTGTGGGAACATGCAATGCAAAAGGCGAATCAGAAAGGTGAAATATAGGAGATATACATTAGTATAGTTTTTCAGGGCTCTTAACTGCAATAAGCTTCAAGCGAATGTAAACAAATTCGCGCAGTAGAATAAATTACATAATAAAACAACTCTTCGCATGACTTTTGTACAGCTTAAACGGCATAAAATAAACCATTCCCGGACTGTCTCGTGCATAGGATGCGTATTTAATACCCAACATATGCTCACAACGTTTCCGTGCGCAGTAATTAAAACCGTTCACGGCATGGTTTGCTGCAGCAGTCTTCCGCACACACTTCATGAATAATTGAGTTTTAAATGTATTTGCAAATAATTGCTATTTTTGCGATATTTTCGCATGCGAGTGTGTGTGTGTGTGTTCGTTTTTTAATCCAACACCGTTTGTTGCCGGCTGGCTTCACTGATTGCAGATCGATTACCAATTGCACGCCCGGGTGAAGCGATTGGTCGAACAACTCACTGAGCCGCACGATATTTGCTTTTATTTATTTTAATCTCACAGCTTCCCTTGATTTGACATTAACTGTAGTTTGGAACGGTTTGGAACGCGTCCATAATCAAGTTCACGTGGGGTAAGTGCGTTTTTTTTGTTTCGTAAATAATCATTCTCTCTCGCTCCCTACTTACCGCATTATTTCGTTCTCCCGTTCTTCCTCCTGCTTCTGGCGCATCATCACACCTTCGATGATGGCCCGTTCCTCCTGCGTCAGGTGCGACAGATCGGGCATGTCGTCCATTTTGCTCTCTTGCTGGATAATATTTCAACCTGCACGGACCCGTGTACTGGAAATCACTTTTGTTCCTTCACGTTCGCCTCGACACGGTACGCTGCAGTAGCATGTTCCACTCTGACAGAATAAGTTTTTATACTTCTCACGATAGCACGAGCCCGCGGCGAAAGGATCGTTTCCGAGGCATGACTCACTGCGTGTCGAAAATTTGCTTCCCGGTCTCACTAGTCAAGTTCGACCGAATCTCAACTCCGTTGCACTTAACATCCGAACCGAGCATATCGTTTTGCACACTCGAATAATTAGCACTGTAGCACAGTTTGGCTGGTTTCATTTCCACGCACGGTTTGATTCACTCCTACGCAGCCAGCTTCACTATGTCACCATCATT
Source organism: Anopheles dirus (assembly GCA_000349145.1). Taxonomy (NCBI): domain Eukaryota; kingdom Metazoa; phylum Arthropoda; class Insecta; order Diptera; family Culicidae; genus Anopheles; species Anopheles dirus. The sequence continues at coordinate 7,953,461 of KB672979.1, forward strand.
GTTCAACCTACACCTTGCGTTAACCAGTGAAAACCCGCACTTAAATTTTCTCACCGCGCCGCGACTAGCAGGAGCACTTTTTCTTCTTGCGAAACAGATCGGCGAACGAAGGCTTGTCTACCGCACGACCCATGCCGGTCGGATCGCTTGGAATCCGGTTCGTCACTTGCAACCCGGCGCTGGCATCCAGTTCACTGCTGCTGCTGTTGCTGCCGCTGCACCAGCACCGGTCGTTCGTGATCACTTCTGCTCGACGGTACAATCTTCCGTCACACCGTGCTCGGTCGGGGCGCACTGTTCGCACTGTTCGCCGGGCACGACGCGTAGAACCGCCGTCGTCGTTGTCGTCACCGTTGGCTACACTGGAGAATCGAATGTCGCGGTTGGTTTGGGTGAACATCTTCTCCGCGCAACGACACAGGGCGTGTGGGTTGCTGGTGCCGATGCCGCCACTGCGCTGCCCACCAGCCGATCACACCCGTCGGCTACCGTCGGCCGGCCGCGAGTGTCGGAGGCTGCGGAGTGTTGCCGGCTCGAACGACCACCCCTACGCCGCATCAGGATGAACGAATTGGGGCGGGCGACGATCGGCAGGGCGGAGGATGTGCCGGGTTGGTTTGCATTATGAATGGATTGAATACTCTTTCGCATGTGCAGAGTGTAGGTTGCTACGCTGTGTGAATGGAGTAGAACATTCGTTGCGAAAGGTTAGCCAATTGTTTGCTTAGTGTAGTTTTCTGAAGAAACATAATCGCAATCATGATACAGATTGGCTCTAAGGAAACATGCATGCAGGAAAAAAAGCCTAATCGTAAGCGAAAAGAAAACATCCTTTTTATAACCAACTGGGCGCCTCCATTTCACATTATGTTGATAGCTACTGGGCGTCTCCATTACTCATTTAGCGATCTTCAAAATTTATCTGTTTTAAGTGCGGCAATTAGATTTAATTAGCATTTAATTTATGAAATATACACACGCACACAGGGGAAATAGATTTACAATTTTGCACGAGCCACACATTTTAGTTGTAACATTATCCGATCCTACTGTTCGTATACGAGCGATTCCCGATTGAAGCGATTCCTAGACCCACCCCGGCCCCACCTTTCACGCGTGGCACCGTGGCTGTGCCGTGGCTTTTCCCGTTATCCGGATCGTTGTATGATATCTTTTGCACATCATGCAACCACCATTGATTCGTGCCGTTACGCGCCCTACGTCACGAGCTTATCTGCTACGTACGTAACAGTGTTCACTCACAATCAAGTAATCCATTCCCTGTGCCCGGTTGCATGATGGTGTGCGTGGGTTATTGATACAATCTCATTCTCTCACTCGGCCTCTCTCCCTTTCTTTCGCTATCTCTCTTTTTCTTGCGCTCTTTATCCCTCACTCTCTTTCTCCTACTAGAGGAAAGGACCTATTTCGAAAGCCCTTCCCTGCCCGAATATTTTACCGCTGTACTGAACCAAAACTGGCTGGAGTGGTTTCGCACTCCCGCGAGCGCATTCGGAGCTCGGTTCGTGAGTGCCATCACCACTAACGTGTGCGAGTGAAGCAATGTTCCAAAGTTCCTACCGCTCGCTATCTCACCACACTGCCGCACTGACAGTTTGCTTCCCCTACCCACCCCCCACCCTCATCGTTCCATGCCACCACCCACGTACGCTGCATCCACCGAACAGCTGGAGTCAATCCGCTGCTAGGGGTTTTTGGCAGCAAATGGAAAGTCAATTTTCATTATCGGCGCATGCTCCGATGAACTGTGAAAAATGTGAAAGCTTGAGAAAGAGCACACTAGCAGTGTCTCCCCCCCCTACCGACCAGGCGACGAGGCAGGGTGCACCGGAATTGAGTGAAAATTACTCTCGGTGCTTAGATATCCGTGAGAAGAACGGCACTCTCGGAACTCCGCTGACAACAAGGAGAGCGGCAGTGAAATGAGTGTACGATGATTGGTCGTGTCACTTCTCACTACTCGCGCTCGACTGTAGAAACGTTAAACAAAGGTGTATTCGAACAAGTTCTGCTATCTACTATGCGGATTTAGATGCATGCAAATAATACAATCAAAGCATGAAACAACTGTTACCTCTTCAGCTATTCACCACCATTCTGTTTCACGTCTTACGGAGGGTAAAGCTTCGCGATGGGTTCCATTTTTTCCTCACAAACTCACACTTCTCAACGTTCACGAAATGGACCCGCATGGTTCATAACCGCCACGATCGCAAACACTATGTGACCCGGAGTGTTCCAAACGCGCCCGTATACGTGTGTGCACTTGTAAAATTCGTTGCAATACAAACAATAAACTTCACTACTCCACTCCACTCATTGTAACCTGTAACCTCAACTCAAACAAACCGAGTAACCGAGTGCACTTTCACCACGGTGCCTTTCTATTCCTTTCAGGCACACACACACACACACACATACACACTTACACACGCGCGATTTAGTAACCGATTGTGCGAGGAAAACGCATCGAACTGCAGAATGATAAGCCAGCGCTTGCACATGGACGGTGTGTAAATCCGGATTCGCACGGTGGGCACCCGTTCCTACGCCAATAAACATGCTCGTCGGCCATGGTGAGTTCACTCACTTGTTCACCGTATCGTAGTTCACCACCAGCGGCAACGGCAACGACGCAAGCACCACTATCAGCAGCAGCAGCAGCGAGCGGGAGTATGCCAGTGCATAACCAACACCATCAAGTGGGACAAGCCAACGGTGAAACTTCACCAGCTGGCACTCCTTTGTTTGGGACTCTGGTGGAAGACCCTAGCGTTCACGTGTTTTTTTCGGTGTTCTTCAGACGATTGAGACGAGCAGTATTTCAGCCAACTAACTGACACATTCACTGGTGAGCTTCGGTCACTGTTGTCACTAAGTTGTCAAACCTGTGGTAGTAGAGGAACTAGAGCGGTTAGTAAATGTGCGCATCTTGAACAAAGAGCTGTTTCACGGAGCAGACGAGCATGACTAATAATCCTGGGATTCAGTGTCTAATATGGATGACCCACTTGATGCGATACGAAGGGATGTCTCATACGAGCATATGGACGAACAAAAGCGTATACACTACCAATCAACCTAACAACACATTCCATATTCACAGCATCATGATGACGGAACTGATACGAGTAGAACGATAAACAATAGTATTTGCACCATCACATGTCATTTATGATTCACAGTTGTTCTCAGTCGCAAGCACTTTCACGTTCCGCAGATACACGTTTTGCATCCAAAGCCCCGAGAGCTGCATCTGTAGTACACCGTGCCGCAGCAGCTAGTGCTTTGGATGATCGTTTAATCGCTTCTAGGGCGCACGATGGATGCACTGTCTGTCCCCTGTCAAAAGCCAACAGATTTCCACTGACTCACACTCATCTCACGTCACGGGGTGGCACTCACTGCTGCTCACCGCGTGGTGAGAACACGTCTCATACGCTGGTGAGCGACGATGGAACGAGCAATTTCCAGCCCTTCGATGATCCAGGCAGACTTCACCGGTCGATGATGATGATGACGATGATGATGATGATGCACAACCAATGTACGAACGATTGATTAGTGTGTTCCACGGCTTGTAATACTTATCATTTGCTCACTCAACTATCTACTTGTGGGTGTCCTTCGATGCTTTCGATGCCCTTCTACCCGGTGTTACTTCCACTCCACACGACGACTTCCACTCCTGCGACTTCCCGTGTCCCCATACGTCTCCTGCCCAGCGCTGCTTTTAATAGCAACCGAAGAAAATTTCCCCGAAAATTCGTAAGAAAAGCAAACAAACTAACGGCGACGGGCGATGCTCGACGGGGTGAAAGTGGATACTCCGAAGCGATATACGGGTTCGGGTGGCTGTGTTGGTAGTATCGGCAGTAGTAACAAGCGCGCGTATTGGTGCGGGTCGGTCGGTACGAAGACACCCGTGCGACGAACACGGCGGTGGCGATGAGGCGTATCACGCAAGTGGGAATAATAATTGCGCCCGACCGTGGACGTCACGTCAGGAACGTGGGCGAACGAGGCGGCGAAGGCAAACGAGCGCGCGCGCGCCTCTGCCTGTGTATGTGTGTGTGTGTGCTCGCGTGCAATTGTGTTTTTTGTGCGCGTGTGTAGAATGGCAGTTCCGTTTGGTGAGCAACCGGGCGATAAGGATATCGCGCTGAGCGCACGCTGATAACCTGCGAACAAGAGACGAGAAGAAGAGGAAGATAAAAAGCGCGTCAAACATATAGAAGAAATTGGGACGTAAGCATTTGTCTGAAGAGAAGTTCTTCGATCGAATGGAATGGACGTTGGAGAAAGGAAACTATGAATGACACATCACACAACGTTGGATTTGGAAGGGCCGCCCTACAGCAGTTTATCCTACTCCTGCTGTCACCATGCATAACGGCTCGTGTGCAGGTATGTGTGAGCGTACAAGTGACAATGAAGATAGGTTTGCACGCTCGTTTGAGGCCACCAACACCCATCAAGACGAAGGCGAAATCGCACAACGCGGCCAGGGAGCACTTCAACTTATCTTCCAAACGGTACACTGTGCCAGAGGCGTCCTATCCTTAGGTCTAGATCAACAACTTACTACGTATAGTACACTTACTTTTGAATGCCAGTAGCTAACGTTTCAGTATCAATCAGTATCAACACAAACATTCAAGAAATTCCTACTTCTTCTGTGTAACATTACAGATATGTCTGGTTTATCAAACATGGATAAAGTAGTGAAGTAGTTCGTCTCAAATTAAAAAAAAATAACTGGATGAGATAAGGCATGAAAAGAACGAAAGAATCATGTTCGGGATGAAGAGCAGGCCGTGGGACCTTCCGTAATATATTGTCATGGAGTGCGACATATGGCTATTCAAATAAAGCATTATTGTGCAGATTATTTTAAAGCTGATAAAGTCAAATGACACCTAAACCAAGTCATCTGGCAATGGGACTATCTCACATAATAGTTAAGAAGATATGACGTGGTATTGTAATGTCATCAGATGAGTATCACAGTAGATTTTCAAAATCACGTACAAAACCGCATACGAAATGCATATACAACCACGATCGAGATAATTACTTGAGAAGATCTAATATCCCGAGGCATATCCTCAGAGTATTGACCATATTTAAAAAATCGTACAAGTAAATTTCCGTTCCTCGTTTTTTGTTGATTTCTCTCCCACCGCTGCGTAACTCTTCCAATTCTCTTTTTAATGGCCACATGCCAACATGTCACCTCGTAAAATCGCAATACTTAAAGCTTCCAGCACGACGTGACACCAGTCACGCATGTGACCCACGCCATGTTGTCCTGTGCGCGATGCCGTTTGTTTGTTTGTTTGTGACCGAGCTTTTTTTCTCCCTTCCGCCTGTCCCCCCCCCCCCTCGCGTCCTTGGCCCCTCCCTCCTTGAGCGCGGTTTGCGGCGATTCACCCATCATAAACATCGCAAACTAATACGCGCTCCGGCCGCGCTGCATATGTTCCGTTTCGGCGGGTTTCACAGATTGAATTGCGTTCCGCGGGGGGTTCGAGGCCCCCAGAAGCCTCGGGTTCGAGGCTTCAAGGATCATTGAACCAACCGGATGACCCACCGCGACCACGGGGAACCACGGCGGGCACAATTTATGACCCATCACTTTAACGATGCCTCCGCAGCAACGCCGCAGCAACAACGAACGGCGTGGCGGCAACATTCCTCGGCAGATTCCACCGAGACTGATGGCCAATGATATCGATCCCTCGGCCTAAACTACGGCCAGCAAATCTGATAACGATTTCTTTCCTTTTTTGTGTGTCTTATACGAGCGTGTGCCTGTGTACGTGTCGCCGATGATTTACTCCGACGATGGTGGTCGCCATAGGCCAGACGGGGTTCGGTGTGCGATGCGATATGATTTAATTTGTTGGATCTGCAGGCTGCCCCCTATCGTGGGGCGTACAATATGGACGTCGTCCGGTGAGCGGTAGGTTAATGCAATAATGACAAAATGGCAAGATGTCATCCTGCGCTTCCCATTTGCCGAACGTGTGAAGGTGAGGTAATCGAGGATGTCTACCGGACAGGATGGAGCACACAGGAGGATGGGGAGTCTAATCTAACACTCACCTTGAATCTATTAACCTTCGTTTTTTTTATCCGTTCTTCGTTATGATCGTTCTCCACACTTTGACTCGATGCCAGCAGCCTGGTTGCAGCCGTTCGGAACGTTTCGATCCATTAAAATCCTTCATCGGGACGACCAGAAGGGATACGAAAGGGATCGCAGGGAGGTGGTCACTAACGTGACACTAATTCCATCCCTAAACGAATTCGTCACCAACACAACCAGCGGCGTGTTGCCAGCCCGTGGTGGTGATGTGGCCGTCACACGGGACGCATCACACAGGTCTTGCGTCCGCTGCAATGATGCGAGTGTCCTGATTCCGGAGATAGGCGACGGGAGAGCGTGAGCGAGCGTGCGAGTTGCGGAGCGCGCGCACACGCTCTCTATCTCGCACGCTCACGCTTTTGCTCATCCATCCTGTCTCCCCCCAAACGTACGCGGAGTCCTTCGCAGGACGACGGCGATGGCTACGAGCGTAATAGGAGTAGAAGCAGCAGCAGCAGTAGCAGAAATTGCAACAATGGAAAGAAAATTCACATACACACACACACACGTTGGTGGTCTCTCTCTCTCTCTCTCTCACACACAGCCACACGGACGCACGCAAAGTTCGCAGATAGGACAGCAAACTATAGTAAGCGAGCAGTTATGGTTGCTCCACCGTGCTCCCACACGTACGCAGGACACTCTCCGTACGCTTCCGGAGCTGCCAGCTCGTCTTCTTCCCCGGGGGTGATTTGTGGGGTTGCGTTGTGGGGTCCTGCACACATACACATTCACACGAACGCACCGTATCGCGTTTTTGCCTTTCTTCTCCGTGCAGTTAAAATTTCCACACCGCACGGTTCCTTTTTCTTCGGTTTCGCGTGTGAACTAGATTTTCGGTCGCTTCTTCCGAGCGAAACGGGCGCACCACCATCACCGGGCGCGTTACAGCAGGCTATGACGGTTTCGAAGACTACTGCTCGCCCGGAGCGGAGCGGACAGGGAGGAGCAATCTGTTGGGCTTCTTCTTGCCCTTCTTCGCCGGAGGTTTAGCATATGCACTGGGTCACACACCGTCATGGCCTGGCCGTGTCAGATGGGGTCCGAGTTTTCACTGCCTTCCGCCTGTTCGCACCTCGCAGCTGCAATTTCCTGCAGGATGCGTGTGAGTGTGTGTGAGGGTATGTGTGTGTGTGTGCGTGCGGATGTTGCTAAAGCTGCTCCAAATTCCAGAACAGCCAGGAAGCAGCACCAACCAGGATCTCTTACCTCACCTCAACAATTTTCTTCACACATTCACACACCCACACACAAACACACACGCCCTACATTCATCTTGTTTGAATCTATTTTTTCTGTACGCATAGACACACACACACACACATACACACTTCGTGCAAGATTTTGTCACGAGTCCACCGACCAGTGGTTGAGGAAAACCAGAAATGGCTCCGCTTTTCACGGACCGCAACACCGTGTGTCACGGGGTTCCGTGCAAAACCCTCCCGGGTGCTTCGGGAACAGGTAGGGGAGAGCGAAAAAAAACGAAAAAACCTTACAAGCACGCACGGATACGCACATACCAGCACACCCTCCTACACACACACACACACACACCCACACACTTACACGCACACGGGATAGGTGAGGAGGATACGTGTGTGAAAAAACACATAAATAAAGGAACGGTCGAACCAACAAGGAACAAGGAACACTGAAAAACTGGCGAACGCGAGACCGAAAAACGCTTTTCCTTGCCCGTTCCCGTTACGGCGGCTGTGTGACGACGAGTGAGTGGAAAATCGCTGGTGCCGTGCACGCACACCGAGCCCGGAGTAGTGAAGGCTAGCGATTTTTCGCTTCATTCGCCCAAAATCGCCCCAAAATTTCCCATTCGGATTGGCGCGCTCTCTCACAGACTCTCTCTCTCCTTCTCTCGCGCTCTCGAGATTAGAGCAACGCTTGGTAGGCTAGGCAGAGATAGCGCCTTGGTAACGTGTGGAGCGGATTTTCTCTTCACGTGCCTTCATGGAGAGCAAGAAGGCGACTTCGAAAGGCCTCATCCCGTCGGGGATTATGTGGCCGCACCATTGCGAGCATTGCATCTCCTGCCGCTCGGCGCCTTTTCATGATAGCTGGGACAGACGAAAGCTTCGATAACTTTGAACGAAAGCTTTGTAGCGCGACGCAAGCTTTCACGAATCGCACTTCGAATCGTCAAATTCGAAAGATTACGAATGGAAGCTTACCGGAATTATTTACTAGAACGTCCTGAATCCGACCTTAAAAAGCACGGATACATTGTGGATCATATTTTTTAAATTAAATTTAACAGTTGATTGATGTGTAATATAGCTTTAAAAAACAGACCGCAACCCTTTACAATACAGATGTCCTTCGTGTTATATTAGTCTTTTCTCATTACAGAGCATGGTTACATTCCGATGAGCATAGGAATAAAACTAAACTTTAATCTTAAATCTGCCCTATGCGGTAGGTAAAACTAGTCGACAAAACATCGCAACACACCCAAAAGAACTTCAGACTAGGTAACGTGCCGAAAAACTCACCACTACATCGAAACAGAGTGTAACGCATGCATCAAAGTCGTTCTAATTTAAAACCGAAATCGATTTGGCTAGATCCATAACACACTAGCGCACAACGCAATGGAATACGTGAAAGATAACTTTTTCATGCACCGTCTTTTTGCCTAATGTTAGCTGCGTTTAATCTTACGCGTATGAAGTATATTACATCGTGCCGGATTGCTTTTCTCGTTCGCCGCTCGCAGAGTCTTACCGATAGAAAACAGTATTGCATTCAATCGTGCAATCGTGATAACAGTTACAGATTACATCCATGGTGGTTTGTTTTGTTCGACTAACCTATTGTACGATTAACGCTAAAGACTGATGACGTTACGAACTAGTCCAATGGGTTGTGCATTGGGAGTGGAATTGGTTGCGTTTGCTAACCGACTGGTACCATTAAAAGGATGGTACATTGCATGAGAGCGCTTGAAAGCCAAACATTGCTACCGTGGCCGTGGCGCACTGTTACAGTGCGCTTTTCTGCTAAAAACAGAACCTACATCTAACACATGGCATCGCGTACAGTCAAGTGGTGCATACATAATGTCGCATTGGTAATCGTAATAGTGTGTAGTTGGTGCGGTTGTTAAAATCCCGTCGCAGTAACGCTGTGTCCTTTCGTATAGGATATTGCTGCCGTAGCTGTGACGGTTCGCTAAGGAAGCTGCTGGTGTGCTGGTGCTCGAGTAGAGAAGCGTTGGTAGTGACATCATCCGGAGCTGATCTGTTTTCTTTTTCAGTCACAGTCGCCTCGATCGGATGATGGACGGAGTGAAGTACATCAGTGGCGATGCTCGCAGTTCTCGGTTGGTAGAGAGTTAGATAAATTTAAAGCATTTCTGTTTGTCGTGTGGAATCCGCGTTTTGAACAAGATCGAATCCGCTCGGTACTGGGTGTTAAGTAAGGGTGTGTATCCAAAAACCTGCGGAGGAGAGATAAGTGAAGGAGATACATGAGTGTTTGTCTTTCCCTGTTACATTTTTTTAAGATAGCAGGAGGCGACGATCCGCCAAATGGAATCTAGTGTGCGTTGAAACAATAGTTAGCGATTCCACTTGAAGTTAAATCATCCGCACGATGAGTTCCTCTCAAAGTGCATCGGAACAAATTACCCTTTCGCAGAAAGAATCTCCAGAACAATTAACATTACAAAATCCAAGTCAGTCTTGCATAAAACGCAAAACGCACTCGAAAAGATGCTCCAGCAGCTGCAAGAAGCGATTCGCTTATGAAGATGACGAGCTGATCTTCGTTGGTGTCTTTGATCGTAATATGAAACAGATATACCCGAAGAAATCTAAACCTGAACCTCACCGGGCACAGAGTTCAAGCACACCGGAAGCAACACAATTGGAAATTGCCGAAATAGTCCCAATACAATTATCCCTCGTGGAATGTCAAAATGATCCATCTGTAGCGAGCGCCCCAATCGACCAGCAGAAATGCAGCGACACAAACTCGAAGCTTCTAAACTTCTGCACTCCGTCGACCTCACGCGCATCACCATCGTCCCCGCACACGTACTTCGATTTTTACTCGTGAGCAAATAAATCACCTACCTTAGTGAAAAAGTTGATACACTTGTGCCGCTCCTGGAAGTGCGTATCGTCCTCGCTGAGTGACACCGGGCACCCGGGACAACGGAACGTCCAGCGGGACGTGACCTTCACCGGTGGTTTACGCGTCACGTGCGACACCAGGAAGTTCATCGCGATGTCCTCGCAGTTCATGTACTCGTCCACCTTCTCGCGTATTGCCTGTGGAAGCGTGTACGTATACAGGTACGTGTAGTACTTGTGGATGAAGGCGGCCCCGGTCAGCACCATGCTCAGCTCACAGCTGTAGTTCGAGTTGTAGTTCCACGAGTCGAGCGTGTTCACGTCCCACGCATGGAACCGACCCGGAAAGCCGACCACCCGGTCGCGATGCTCGCGCCACACGCGAAACCCGAACAATATCTCGTCGTGACGCAGGTGCGCATCGTCATCGACCGACAGGACCGCCTCCGTTTCGATTGCGTCGAACGGGAGGAAGCGATTGTTGAGTGAGTTGCGCGGCGCCCGTACGACGTGCACCGGCACGCCGATGTCCGGCCAGCGCAGATCCTCCAGCGGCGGCTTCGGCGAGTTCCAGACCACGATCACCTTGTGCAGGTAGGGCAACCCGTACAGCCGGCTCAGCGAGTCCATCAACACCTGCTCCCGTTCGTATGTCAGTATCACGATCGTGAACTGTTCGCGCGGATAGTTACCGCCGAGCGATTCGCCAAACTCTTTACCGGTTCCACCGGCGCCCTTTCCGATCGGTCGGAAGCCCATGTGGGACCCGATGAACTTAGCGTCCGAAGGGAGCACCGGATCGAACGGAAGCTGGGGGTAGAGCGCGAACGGGTCCGCCCAATCGTTCCACATTTCGCGCGACTGCACCAACGCCGCGGTGTAGTTGCGCCGGTAGGCCGGACTCGGATACGGGGGTTCGATCGGGCCGAGCGATTCTTCCGGTTCCGTATCGATCACGGGATCCGATTTGAGCGGTACGAACGAAGCGTTAAACACACTGTGCGCGACCACCGATGGGATCGGTTTCGGTGGGATGCCGAGGCGATTGCGCAGGCTTGCCACGATCGTGTCGACGGTGGATTGCACCGAGCTCAGGTATCGCTCCCACACCAACCGTCCCTGACGACGTATCGTAAGCAGATCCGCGTCCGGGATGGCACGCAGCAGAAAGTGTAGCTCCGTGATGCGTGCCTTCGGGAGGGAAATCACCACACGCCGCCAGTCGATCGTTTCCGCGTACGGTAGCTGCACCTGATCGCCGCCTAGGATGAGAGGGATCGCACCGGCACGCAGTGCCTCGTACAGCCGTGCCTGGAGCAGCGTGGAACTCACACTACCACCGCCGGGAGCAAGCAGCAGCGCGAAGGTGGATTCTTTTAGCACCGATTTTCGTGAATTGTCCGTGCCACAGAGCGACCAGTCGCGCAAACCGGACGGACTGCGCTGTTCCGTCGCCGGGACACACTCAAACTGCAGCATAAAGTAATCCTGCGTTCTGCCGGACGACATCTCCTTCAGGTGGTCGATGATAAACTCATCGACCGTGTCACTTTCCGTGTCGTCCGTACCGTGAGGACCACCGTCACCACCGGCACCGACCATCCCGAGCGATCCATTCTGCCCCATCAGTTCGCCCTGAAAGCTGAGCAGGTACTTTCTTCTGGCCGGCAGCATCGGTGAACACTCCTGCCACACGTCACCACCCGGTGGACCGAGAATCGGTGGTGCGATCAGATCGAAGCCGACGCGGAACTGACTTTCCTCGAAGCTCGACTGCACCAGCATGGCACGGCCCGTGTCCATGTGCGTGCCGTGCAGCATATTACCCGCACCGGGGCCGATCTCTCGGCGGGCAAAGTTTAACAGTACGTGATTTCTTCCGTCGCCACCCCAGTACGGTAGTAGCCGAAGCCGCGTCACGTTCAGGCTGGACTGGGGCGACACGGAACCGGGTAAAGCACGCTCCGAGCCACCACCCTGCGGGGTGTTGTAGCGATTGTTCTTTAGCACTTCATGCTCGGACAGTGCCTCGCCGACTAGCACGAGAAAAACGCACGCTTTCTTCGGATCGGTCGTGAGGTGCGCATTGTAGCCGAGCGTTTGCTTGATGGTCGTCTTCAGGAACCCGTCGATGTCGTACCCTTCGCTCACGGGCAGCGTCGTGTCCGGGTCGTAGAGGAACACTGGAAAGCCGGACGTTAAACTGCAGCGCGAATGATCGAAGCACGTGCTCATTTTGCAGCCGCGTGTATGTTCCACCCCGGCCGGACGCACTACCGGCGGCAGGGAATCGGAAAACAGTGCCCGCGGAAGGGCCAGTTCCGGTGTGTTGCGAAGCACGGCCTCGCGCTGCGCAACCTGCGCCTGCTCGACGGAAATCTTCAACCGATCCAGTTCCGTCTGCTGACGGGCAAGCTCCTGCTTCAGCTCGTCGATCTTTTGGTTGTACAGTCCGATATCCGACTGCAGCTTCTGCCGGCGGGATTCTAGATCCCGCAACTCGAGTGAGACCGTACCCTTCATGCGCAACATTTCGTCAATGCGCAGCTTCAGGTCGGCCGCCTTCAGCGGGCTCACGTCCTCGAACGTGAAGAGCTGCGATCGCGTCCGGTGGATGTCGTTGTGCTGCACGTTCGATTCTTCGTGCACGAGCAGATTGTAGAAGATGAAGGGTAGCGCCAGCAGGCAGAGCACCACGAGCAAAACGACCCGGTACAGCTTCATGTGCTTCAGCCAGTGGCAGAGGGCTGCGGTTCCGGACGGGCCGCCCCCGTTGCCACCGAGCGCATCGTAGCCGGTCATGGTGCGGTAGAACTAACCTTCCACCGAGCTTGGGAGTAGTCGGGTTGTTGAACTTATCGCATGATTCGTTGGCTTGCGATCGTAGATAAAGCACGTCCGCCTGTGTTTGGGGTGCGTACTTTTAGGCCTATTTCGATTTACTGACACTGGCACTGGGTCGACGGGAAATACGGACTGATCACTCACATGGGAACAGCACAAACAGAAATATTTGGTTACAAATAAAACATTTTCTTCCGTGAATGTACGTGATTCTTGGTTTTTAATAACAACATCAACAATCCAGCAAAAACACAGCTGACAGTCGTCCCGGATGGGATCGGTTCTTTACGGAACTATCGCTCCGAGGATAACTGTCCAACACTAGGAGTATAATTGCGGAATAACTTTGAAAATTTTCAAATAAGTTTTTAAGCTCACGCCTTCGAAAACAATTCTGCACTAGTTTTTATTATTAGATCAAGCGATAAACTAATCATTTGTGCAATATTTGGCAATTTTTTCAACTTTCTTCATGTCATCCAGGCTATCGTTTGCTGCATACACAGCTCCTGCGTTTGCTGTCACCCTCGTTGACATCGATCTGTCAGTTGCTTCTTTTCAAATCAAACAGTTTCGGAAAATATAAACCGCACTTTTTTTTCTTCGATTCCGGCGGTTTACGGTTCGAATCTCGTACGCTTTTTCCGGAGTTTTTTTTTGTTTCGTCTCGTCTTCGATTGTGTCTGCCGTGTAAATTAAGAACCGTGCTAGATAGCAATGATCGCTGTTTGCTCGAAAACGACCCGCGTTAGCCACAGTTAGCGATGTTGCACAGCCTGCGCTAGAAAGCGAAGCCCTTTCAAGAGGGTGAAGGGGCGAGGCATCGCACAGAAGAGGGGGCATCTTCACATAACATCTTATAGAATTTCCCTCCGATTTTCTTCCGTTTCCAACGATGACGGATGTGGAAGAATCGACCAAGGTACGGTTGGATCAGGAAATTGCAAACAGACTTCAGAATGAGCACCCGGAGCAGTTCGTTACGTTGGTCCGGATGCACCTGTCGTTCGAGCTGGACCTCAACACCGATACGGAGTGAGTAAAGCGACACCGCGGGGGTGGTTGTGGTAGTTTATAAGTTGCATGCATTCAATATCCATCTGCAGAAACGATCCAGCCGGACTAGACAAGCAGAAGATCAAGAAGTGGAAAGGCTTCCACAAGAAGGCTAAGGGCTGCACGTCGGCCAAAGCAACCTCACCGGAAATGGCAAAGGCGGCACTGACGAAGGCCAACATCGACGACCTGAAGCAGCTCATTGCGTTCTTGGAGCAGGAAGAGAGTGAGTTTCTATCTCATGTTTTGTTTTTGTGTGTGCAGTAAGTGAACGTTGTATTGTTCAAAATTCTTTTCAGACATCTCGCAGGAAGGCATTTTCCGGAAAACCGGTTCACTTACACGCCAAAACGAACTGAAAACGTTGCTTCTGCTGGGCAACATACTACCGTTGGATGGAACCGGCTACACGGCACACGATTGTGCCAGCGTGTTGAAAAGTTTCCTCGCTGACCTGCCGGAACCACTGCTGACCGAGCTGTACTATCCTGCGTACTGCCAGGTGGCCGATCTGTTCCACTCCAAGGACACGGCCCAGACGGCACGCAGTGAAGATCGTCTGCTGAACGCGCTACAGCTGTTACTGCTGCTGCTGCCGGAAGAGAACAACATTCTGCTGCGGCACATAATCGAACTGCTACACCTCACGATCCAGCACGAAGCGACGAACAAAATGTCCGCCGTGAATCTGGCCACCCTATTCACGCCCCACCTGATCTGCCCGCGCAAACAGTCACCGGAGGCGCTGCACACAACCGCCCAACATATGTCCGGCATCGTGGGGTTGATGATCAAAACCGGCCCGCGGTTGTTTCACATCCCACCGAAGCTGGCGACGGACATACGGGCATACTTTGTGGAGCAGCGACGGCGCAAAACCATGTCCCCGGAGCACATACTGAACGAATCGACCACCTCCGACTCGGTGGCGAACACGGTGTACACGTTCGTGGACCGCGAGAAGACGGCCGAGGCGCACATTATGAACTCGACCGATACGGCGCTGGCGCAGCTGTACGCGCACATCCAGAGTCTGCCGGAGTCGTCCAAGAAGAAGAAGCTGGTGAGCAAGTTTAACCGCCAGAACGGATACGGCACCCCACTGCAGGTGTTGATGCTTCGGGAGAAGAACGCGTCCGGCGGTGGGTCGGGTGCTGGTGGGGCGGGATCCGGCAGTGCCGGCGGGATGAAGTATCCCCGGTCGATCAGTGATTCGATCAAGCGACACATCTTCCACAAATCGCTCATGTCACGAACGCCCAAGCGGGGCAGTCAAACGCCGACCACGTTTCAGGTAAGTGATGGCTGCGTTTTTTGGTTTGTGGCGTTAAAGAAATGTTTGGCTACTGTTTAGCTAATCGCACCGTATTTGGCTTTTACCTTCACCGCACTGTGTTTGTTGCGTGCTACCATAAATTCACCCATTAATCTGCCCTGTCACGCTAACACGGAATGTTTAACTCACACTCACCACCACTCAAACTTCCGCCTAACAGACACCTAACGGAACGAGCTATGGCAGTGGGCCAAGACAGCGCGTTCTCTTCCAGAGTCCCGTCTCGTCGTCCGACTCACCGTGCAGCGTCGGCTCACCGGCGTTGGTTCTGAAGCGTTGCTCCTCGGTATCGTCATCGTCCTCGTCGCTTTCCTCGCTGTCGTCACACTCGTCTGCTGGAAATGCGAACGCTAATGGAGTGCTGACCAGGACGATAAGCTGCGAGAGCAGCAGCAGCACTTCGAGCTCACTCGAAACGAAATCCACCCCACAGATGCGGGTGGCAGAGAGTGGATCGAAGTGTGAAGCTATCAAGCGAAGATCCAGCGGCGAGTTGGCTGGAGAAGCGAATGAAGCCGGTGACCGCTGCTCGGTTGATTCTGACTCGGAATCGTCCTCGGAGCGAAAGCGCAGTAGGGTGGATGAAAAGGATCAACCTGTTCGGCCAAAATCGGCGCTTATGGTTCGCTTCGGTACCACCGATACGGTCGCCTGCACCGTTTTGCCCGAAGACGACGAACCACCTCCGCCGGAGGATGATGAGGACTTTGTCGAGCAGGAAGATGACGACATCGGTGGGACCGACGATGAGGACGCATTCTCCAACGATGATCTGCTGCTGGTTGGTGCCCTCGGCGACGACGATGACGAAGGGGAAGCGTTCGAAGAGGACTGCGAACGAATACTGAGCGACACCGAAGAGGAACGGTACGGTACGTCGATCCTGGGTGTTGAGACACGCTCACGCTACCGCTCCGAACCGAACCTCAGCGCGATCGGATACCGGCAGCACAAAACACTTCACCACGACGATGACCGTTTGCCTCGGTTGCGTGTGGATAGTTCCGCTTCCGGCAAAACACAACCGGCCACACCTGGCGGCCGTGGCACGTCATCGGGCGCGAGCTCCTCAACCAAACCGACCCGGATGAACATTAACTTCTTCAAGAACAAACTCATCAAGGGCGTGTCGATGGGCAACCTGCGCTTCCCGTTCGGTGGAAGCGATGCCAGCAAAACGGGCAGCAAAAAAAGCAACCGATCCGTCGAAACGGGCCACCGAACGAGTGTTGCTAAATCGACCTTTGCGGACTGTGATCTGCTACCCACGTTCCGTCCGTCCTCATCCATTCCCACGCGGTCGTCCACCGGTGAGTCGAGCGATGGCGTAGGAAACGAACCCGAGCTCGGCGAGCAGCCGTCGGTTCACGGGTGGATGGCGTCAAGCTACCTTACCAGTACGCCCGGACCACCGGCGGCCCTTCTAGGTGGGCGCAACTCCATGTCACCGATTACGAAAAGTACCCAACGGATGCCAAAATCGATGCAGGTGCGTGTGTATTGTTGTTTGTTTCTATTTCGTACAATATTAATTCCATCATGCTGTATGTTGCTTCTTCACTCTAATGCTTACTGTAGTATGTAATAATCGCAGATTGTGTGCTTCGTAAACGCTTTTAATGTTTGGTGATGGATGATTTAATCTTTTTAAGCATAAGGAGAACATTTTGGGAATGATCATGATATGTAAATTCAAATTAACATCTTTGCGCAAGTGTGCTGCACACAGAGAATAAGTAGTCACTGTTTAACGACTTTTCTTTTACTATTCAACTAGCTACACGATAGTTAATGGGACCATCATATATAACTCGTTAATGACTCTTTTGTTAAAAAGTTGCAGCTGTTTTTTGTCAACACTTTGAATATTTTGGAATGTTTGCTTAGTTCTAGAGCTATCTAAGTGTCTAAGCAATGGTCTAAAGTACCCTTTAAAATCCTTCACTTTATTATTAAAGAGAAATCGTGTTTTGTACTGTCACAATTTAGGAAACGATTCGTTTTGATTTTTTTTAGGTTTTTCTTTTTCATCTAGACTTCTCTGCTTAATTTTGGATTTTATTTCTCTCTTTTCTATCGCATAGGAATCAATCATGACCCCGCGATCCCGCAAACCTGTCATGCTGCTGGCGGCGATGAACGCAAACGACCAGCAGCAACTCTCAACCACCTGTGCCAGTTTTTCCAGCCTCAAAGAGGAAGACGAAGAAGTGGACCTAGAACCGGTGACGGGAGTTTCAGCGATCAATGGCGGCGTCGGCGGCCGCATCACACCATCCGCCTTCGCTGCTCGTTTCGATCAAAATCTGAAGCAACTCATCAACGACACCGGTCTACCACCGATCGGTAACGAAGTGGGTCTTCCGCCGATACCTAGCCACCTGCCTAGGAAAGGTAACATTGACCCTAGTTCCATTGCTCGTGGTGTTGGTGGTGGTGGTGGTGGTGATGGTGTTGCTGGTGCGTCCTCCGGTGCCGCTGAGGGAGATGGTGAATCCAGCACACTGGCCAGTCCCTTTCGGTAAGGGGTTTTGCTTTTTTTCTGTACAAATTTGTTGTGTTAGTTTTAGCGTGAATATTTTCTTCAATTTCATTCTTATTTAAACTTCATTGTGCTACTATTTTGCAGAGATTACCTGCTCAGTCGCGGTGTGAAACCGACAGAGGAAAGTCCGGCCGACCTGTCGTTCGCCAGCCAGTCGGATGATTTTGAATCGTCGGCGGAGATTCTCGATCGGCTCAGTGAGTCCAAGATGAGCGAAAGCTTACTGTACTGCATGAACGGCAATGAACCGAAAGAGAGGGAATCGACGAAGGGCACGGATGCTCCACTGCAACGATTCCCGAGCGTGGATTCCGAGCTGGACGAAACGGCACTGTAGGAGGAAATTAGATTTCCAGCCACCATTTCAACACAAAAGTAACAGTCAATCAAAATTTATACCCTTTTCCTTCCCCGTACGTACTACCACCACTGCGGGAACGTGTGAAAATGTTCCCAAACGAACATGAAGCGTCCGTTGCATCCCGGCAACGCTTTTTAATATTACTTAAATCTCTAAGAAATGCACATCGGCCCGTATTATAAACCCCTTGCGATACTCAAGAAGTATTTTAAATATACCACGACAACATACTACTTCAGTATAGACAGGTGGTTAAAGTTAATTTTTATCATTTACATACGATGTGTAGTATTTGAGCAGGAGAAATTGTAATGTTTAATGAACTCAACGGCGATAAATAAAACAACATATACACGAGTATTCAGTAGTTTTAGATGACGATTAAAAATTAAAACAGATGCTTCACGTATATTGTATCATCGTTTGTGGCAGTCATTCGCGTCGCAACTTAAAACTCGTCCTGAGCCAACTCGGAATTCATGTTCAACCCCCGTTCCTTCAGCGCTTTAGCGACGAGCCGATGCTTTTCCTGCCTAGCTTCCTGTTCCCGTCGCTGAGCGTCCAGAATGTCGTCGACGGATATTTCCCTCAGTGGTAGTTCGCTTTCCTTCTCACGATCCTGCATGAAATAGAATGTTGTTAGCAGTGAAACCAGGGTTCTTCTCACCGGAGCTTACAATTTCTCCCAGCAACACAACGTTTTCACCCCGGATGATGACTACTCCGCGCTGGATGTCGCCGTACTCTTTGCCGACGTGTATCCGCTCGATCGTGCGATGCAACACCAAGTTAGCGAACTGATCGACGCTCCGCAGGTACCCAATCAGCGTTCGTCCATCGTGCAGCAGTACCATCAGTTTTTCTGCGGTAGGTAAAGTATGTTACTGTCCCGTGCGGTCGTTGAGGCATTGGTACTTACTGTCCACTTCGTAGAGCATATGAGCGGTACCGAACAGGGGATTATCCATCGTATGCTGGCTGAAGGCGAAAGGTCGCCGAAGCCCGAGAAGAGCAAGATATTAAAGTTAAACAAATAAAACGATAAACGAGTTCCAAAAAATTACAAGGGAATTTCTGTTTGATTGCGGAGGGATGTTGATGTAAACAAACCGGGAACGGGGACGTTTGACGTGTTTGGCAACGCTGAATGCTGTCACACAGTTGTATGCATACTAACTCGCAAAGATAAAATAGATAATTTCCATAAGTATGGCTAAATTAAATGTGGCACTTTTAAAATCTAGAGCAAAAATAATAACATTAAATATGCGTTCGGTTTTTTAGCCGTTGATTACGCATGTGATTACACACACTATTTGCGGAATAAAAATGCATGGTGTAAACTGCGTGATAGCGTGAACAGCAGTGTAGTTGACATTGGAAGTTTGCGCGCTTGGAACGAGAAACCCGGCACAAAATTTGCGTTTGTTGTGTTAAAATAAACTTTTCTGGCATTGTGGACTCTAAATTTGATACTTAAAAGCATTCATTTGCTTAAAACTACAAATTTACGGTAGGATCCAATGAGTGTGTGATTATGTGGGTAGTGTAAACAGCTTTCATGAAGCCAAGTCCTTCCGATTTTAGGTTATGGTGCGGTGCCGTGGCGCTTGAGGCGAGCAGTAAACTTGTTTATCAGAACTAACTCGGCAATAAGGAACAGAAGATGAATAAACTAGAGCGCTCGTTGCAACTGCTGGACGAACCCACGGTCCAATCGAACCGTGGATTGCTGCGATCGAAGGAATCGGTTCGCTATCTACAGCAACAGCAGCAGCATCAGCTTGGATCGTCCGGTTTGGGGGACAGCATGCTCGATTCCCTACAGGATGTTGGTATGTTCCGTACAGGAGGTGATCTGGATCGCAATGGATCACTGTCCGGAAGCCAGATCAGCTTGAATGCCGGTAGCACGGTGAGCTATAGTAATGCCAACCTGCGAGAAGCTAGTAAGCAGCTGTGTGAGCAGTTCCTAGATGTGTTGCAACGCTACAACAACGCCGCGGAAGTGTTTGAGGCAATCGACGAGCTGATAAAATCGCTCGACGGCACGTTGCAGCAGATGAACGTGGCCACGAAACAACTGCTGCCGGCCGGACGGCAGCGGCATCTGCACGCGGAGGAGATGTGGCTGAGCGCGGAGCGGGAAACGTGGATGCTGATGAGTTGCCTGTATCGCGATCGTATGATAACGCAAAAGCAGGACAACGAGATGGAAGATTTACCGCTGGTGCATAGTGAACAAACGATCATTACGCATCTGTATATGGGTAACGGGAATCTGCGCGAGTATCAGATCGTGGTGGACTGGCTGGAGAAGATGGCGCTGCAGCAGAACGAAGCGAAATCGGATCACTACATGAGTCGCACAGTGGCGTGGGAAAATACGCTCCACCAGCTGCTCGAGGTGGGCCAGACAGCGTTCGGGAGTGGTCGGGCGGTGGTGAAGAGCCTCGATCCTGACGCCCCGATCCGTGAGAAGCGCCCGTTGCACGATCTCGATATGGAGGATCAAACGCGGCTGTCGGTTCGAGTGTTCCAGGAGATACGCCGCGGGCAAGTGAAGGAAGCGCAGGCCAGATGCGAACACTGTGGGCAAGCGTGGAAAGCGGCCGTACTGGAGGGTTGGCGGTTGCATCACGATCCGAACTACGATGCGGAAAGCACCACGCTGATGCGCGACCCGATCGAGGGTAATCCGCGGCGTGATCTGTGGAAAAAGTTTGCCTGGCAGATGGCCGAAAGCCGGGCGCTGGATCCGTACACGAAGGCCACGATCGGTGCACTGTGCGGCCACCTGGACTCGATGGTAGAGGTACTGTCCGAGCACAGCTGGTACGATATGCTGTGGGCGTACTTGAAGGTGCAGATCGACATCCGCGTGGAGAGCGAGATACGGTCGCACTGCATCAAGAGCTACCTGCCGATGCCGGACCGGTACTGGAACGGAAAGATGTCGCTGGAGCAAATCTTCGACGAGCTCGAGGCGCACAAGAGCGCACGGATCAGTTTTGCCGCGAAGGACGTGGACAAGGTGATCCAGAAGTACATCATGCTGGACGACATGCCGGAGTTGATGCGCATCGTGGACGGGTGGTTGGAGGGGACGGAGGTGGTGCTGCTGCCGCAGATGCTGCGCTTCCTAACGCATTTCGTAATGTTCCTGCGGCAGATTGGCAAGACGTTCCAGGAGGACATTGGCGATCGGGTGATCAAGCGGTACGTGGAGTATTTGATAACGCTCGGGCAGCCGAACCTGGTGGCGTACTATACGGCCGCACTTCCACCGGCCATGGCGCTGCTGCTGTACTCACAGTTCCTCGAGACGGTGAGTGGTACTGAGCAGCGCAAGCAGGCCCTGGAGCAAGCCTACAGCTTCGGGCTGGACGTTCCCACCGTCACGGTGTACACGGTGGAACGATACCGAGCGCTGGAACCACCGTCGGAAGACGCAACCAGCACGACCGCCTCGGGAACGCTCACTGAGATAGACAAACTTAAGATTGCCGCCCTCGAGTGGCTCACCTTCTACCCGGACCAGCGCGGTGAGCTTCTGTGGCAGACGAACGCACTGATCCGTTATTTCCTCGCGCGGCGCAGCATCGAAGCGGCGCGGCAAACGTTTGCCGTCGTACCGGCCGACACGATCGAGCTCATCTTCACGCACTATGGCTCGAAAGACGACATCCCGTGCAAGGAGGAAGTCAGCATCCGCGAGTATCTCTGCCACCAGACGTACCTCGGGGCAATCGACGGCTACGCAGCCTGGACGCAGCTGTTCTACAACGGCAAACCGAAGGCTCCGCCGGCAGTGAAGGTGACGAACTTCACCGAGCGCGTCACCTCGGAACATCGTGAGGAAACGTACCGACGGGAGCTGGCCAAGTGGGAGGCGCAGGTTGCGAGCGTGACGAACCAGACGCGAGACCTACTGTACAACGTTCTGCTGTTCCCGGAGGCGGGCTGGCTGGTGGATACGGACACGGCGCAACCAGTCCCAGACGACGACGAGGACTGGCAACATCGTGCAGTGCAGCTGGAGAACCTGCGGAAGCTGTGCATCCCGGAGATCGTGCTCTTGCTGCACCAGCTGCACACGCTGACCGAGCGCCATAGCGAGAATCTGCTGCTCGCCGACGTGCTCAGCTCCGAGACGCGCAAACTGTACACCGTGTTCTCGAAGCACAAGCTGGCCGAAACGCTGACGAAGATCGCGGAATCGTCGCTGACGCTGATGAATAACCGGCAGGATCCGTTCGTTGGGGAAGCTGTGAGGAAGTAGCGATCCGCGTGAGGTTTCCGCGATCCCCGCACTGTTGCACATTTAAATCTACCGTAATTTCGTGTCGTGTAAGGTGTTCCAAATAAAGCGTGAATTTGATTAGCGATGTAAGTAATAAAATAACGTGTTTTTTCGAATTAACAAACTTTTTGAAAGAAATATTACACTTCAAAAGCTTGAAAACGGCACCCGAAGTAGGCCTGTTGGTTTCGTGCGTATGCAGGTATGTGTGAAAGAGCGAGACCGCTGCTGTCACGCTGGAAATGTTGCTCTAGCAGGATGAGACAGAGAGAAAGAGAGAGGGAGAAAGGCGTTGCTGGAGAGTAACAAAACAGCTGGCTTATCATTTGACAGTTGGTGCGACGCGCTCTCGCTCCAACGAAGGTCTCCCGCCACCCCCCAACACCTAAAAGCTGCCGAGCCGTACTTCTTCGCACCGGACGACGACGATTCTTGTTCCGGATTTCGTAAACATTGCACGCGAAACCTTTCCGTTCGCTCGGTTAGAAGCACTTTTTAGGGTGTAATTTTGATCCGGTTCTATTGGTTCGCGGTCGCTGTCATGAGATTAACAACCGGGTGTGTTAGTGTTGTGCAATTTCCACCGTTTTGTACGATCCAGATGGGCACCGCCAGGGCCCGCGCAGTGTGACATTGTTGTGTGGTGACGCTGGTGGAACAGTGATAATATTACGTACACGGGCTGCGGCACGGTGCCCCCACGGCCAACGCTTACGCGGGACGGAACGAGTAAACAATCGTACACCGGGACGGAAGAAGCACGGCGAGCCTCAAGCCGCGGCATCCGTCTTGTTATTGCTGGTGTGCCCTTCGGGTGGCTCGAGCTGCCCCACGGTGTGGGGTCACGGGCTAATGAAACCGAAGCAACTGGTATTGACTACCGCTCGCGGAGTGGGGGCGAAGGTGCTGTGTTGGGTGGCTGGAATGCGCCTGCTGTGATGTCACCGATAGTTGGAGCAATTAGATGGCCGCTGGCTGTTTGAACATGGAACGGGCACAAAGATGATAGGGTTTGTCGTCGAATGTACGCGGTGGAATGAAGCACGAGCTGCTTAGTAGCTTATCGTGCAGGTTGTATGGGAGTTGATAGTAAGAAAACGCTGCATTGGAAATCACAGCTCGCACTTGAAATCAGATTAGTATTGAAAATTAGTACAAATATATAAAATTACGTGTTTCATACTATAGCGAAGGAGCTGTCATTTTGACGATTTTTATATTTGATTTCGTTTACGTTTCGTTTAGTAAATGATCTATAACTGTTCGAAAAACACGACCACTGCACGCCTCCATACCAAATATTTTATATTTTTTCTGAATTTTCATATCTCTTAGCTTCAAATGAAATTTGAGCCAAACGTTTTGAAACAACCCACTTGTTTTCAAATTAATAAATTTGACATACATTTATAGTTTTAATATCTATGATACAGTTTGCGTTACTTAACGTGTTGGGTTTAAGATACAAGAAGACCAACTCCATTTTTTGCTTCGAATGACGGTTTTGAGCTCATTTATTATTTTGAAAAACACTTATAGCCTTTGAACGAAACACGTTAATTGAAAGCAAATACTTTTGTGGTTGTTCGGCCTACGAAGAAACTGGCGAATCACAGTCTGTGAAACAATCTTCGTATAGAAACCTTCTTGTTATAATTGTTGGTGCAAACTCAAAGTCATGAAGTGGAATAAAACAATAACGTTATTCCTCTCCAGCCGCAGCGATGGATGCGATGATAATCAAACAATAGAGCACGCGACAGTTATTTAGAACGGTGAAACACGGTGTGCAGCAGACAGCAAATTTGTCAAAATCGGTTTCTAGTACGCGCGCTCAAACGTCAGAACGCGTGTGCCACACCGGTGTGCGTGTGTTGCGAGGGGAAAAGCCACCCCATAACGGCAAACAAATGAAAATGAGTTTCCACCACCCGTGCGCGTGTGTTGTGTAGTAGATGCCCTGTGTATTGGTGAAACGGTACTCGCTTCCGCGGGGTGAGAGAATGTGTGTGTATGTGTGTGCGTGTGCGGGAACGGTGCCGTGATTTTCCCCGGAAAAAACGGTCCCACAAGGATACGCGCTCACTCACGTCTCGCGCTGGCATATCGGGCGAAACTGTTGTCTAGGTGGATCTCTCGGCTGTGGTTGCTGCGTTTTTCTCGGGCGCTTCTCACACACCTTCGCTTGGCTCCACCACACCACACTCCGGGGTTTCCTCCGTTGAATGGGGTGTTTTCAAGCTGCCTCAGTGCTGATTCGATCACAGCAGCATTGCACAGAAGGTGAAATAAGTGGCGAAGTGCAAAAGTGCGTCCATCAGCCCAACGGCGATTGGGGTGGAGATTTGGGCCTTTTTCCCGTCGACGGCACCGAAAGGTAAACGGAACGGGAAGCCTGCGTTGCCCGTGTAGTTGTGCGGTCGTGTGCGCGCGTGCCTGTGTAGTGTAACCGCAGGCATCCCATCGTCGACGGGAGTGTCCACAAACCTGGCCCAAACGAACGGGTCGGGCTACGGTCGGGAGCCAAAACAAAACGCTGCGTGACAATTTTCACCCCGGGCACGACAGTTTGCGGTGTGAATTTTCGTACGATTTTTCCACAGCCCACACGTTCCGTGCGGAAGGTGACACGAGCGGTGGTTGCGAGGCTTAGCTGAGCGCGAAGAAAGCTCGAAAGAAAAAAGAACGCCCCACCCACCCCGCTACGGGAAAGGAGAGCGAAAGTGGCAGTGAGTGAAAGTAAGGGCAGGAAGTGGTATGTAACGGAATTGCGGTACAATTGGTGACGGTCGTGGATGTAGGGAATGTGTGTGTGTGCGTCAAGTGTAAAAACCCAAGCATTGTTTTGTGCATTTAATCTGAAAACGTAGCCAAGTCGCACCCCTTTTTTAACGATCCAATGGTGGCTTAAACAGTATAACAACCCTGGCCAAGGAGGTGGAGATTATCCTGTGCTAAGGGAGATTGGAAGCTACCTTGGCTCCTTACGTGTACAGGCAGCAGCAATAGGAGCAGCTGCGCGCGTGCAAAGCCCACCATCGCGTGTGTTGGTTGCTAGGATAGTACTCCCTACGTGTATGTGTGTGTGTGTGTGTGTGCTGCCTGCTTGTATGGACTGGAAAATGTTTTGTGGAAAATTGCATCCTTCTGCCTTCTGCTGTCCAATAAGGTGCGAATAGACGCACGCGCGCGCGAGTGTGTGTGTGAAGCTTTTTGGCCGCTTCGCAGGGATGTTGGAGCAGCAACACAGCTATTCTGACAGCTCCTCTTCCGTTCGGCTCTGTTGGTGGGTCTGGGCAAATGGTGTGGTAGCAGCATCCGTGCGGGCACCGTGGGGCTTGGTTTACTAGGAAAACAGTACGCCCCACTACAAGCGCACCGGATGAGTTCCGGCGTAGGTCGAGGGGTGTCAAAGTCGTCTAATGATGGATGTAGTGGTATCGTGGTGGTTGTAGTGGTTACAATTGTTTATAGTATGGTGTTTTTCTTCTGTTGGCGGACAATCTCTCAACATGTTGTACAATACTTTTCATGCCTATATAGTTCCAAAATATGCACTCTGCTACAACCATTGAGGACTGACAATACAAACCCGTTGTAAGTTAGTTTTCGCCAATGAGGACAAATCTGCACCTCCACAGAGTGTATCCTGATCTTAAGAAGAGACTCAATTCATTTTTATGTGTAGCAAAAGTTCCTGAATGGCGATTGTATGTTTTTATTCAAATTAACCGTTTGTGCAGCTAATTTATGCTATGAACAATAATAAACCCAAACCATTGGTTCGAATAATAGTGTACCGGTTGGACACTTTACATTCACGCCAGGAATAGTGTCAAATCATGTCTGGAACTTCTCTCCCTGGATGTCTCAGGCAGTACGGTGAAAAAAGGTTCTTTTAAACATGTCAAATCAACAAATTAAAAGTTTTTTTTACTAAACCCCTCGTGCATAATACACTCGGCGTATTGCTAGGGCCAAACAATGGTAGAAACAATCATCGTTTCTTTTGTTGTTGTCGTTCCCTCCCACTCTCCCGCGCTACAGCATCTCTCGACTCCTCGAATCGCATTCACAAACTCACCGACGGGCGTCCGTGTGTGTGTGTGGGTGTACCGTAGCTCACCCGTGGGTGGGTTCCTTCCATGTCCTTGTGGCGGAAGAGATCCTTCCATCGCCCATCGGAGCCTGGCCCATGCCACTGTTGTTTTGCTTCCAGCTCCTCCAGTGCGGCACTCTTACAACTGGGACCGGTGGGCGTTTGGGGAGTGACGGCGGTCAGGTCAGGACGGTGTTCCCTGCGAGTGAGCTCCCGCCGAACGGGCGCGATCGCAGGATCCCACGCCGTTGTCATCGCACGTTCGTCCTGCGAGCCCGGCTTCACCGGCGAGTGCGCGTCCGCCGGACCGTCAGTACAGCCGAAACCCCGAACGCAGCCGGATAGCTGGCTGGAACGGAATTTGGTGGTCTTGCGCCCGTCGGCAGGCGCCCCGTACAGCGAAACTGGCTGCAGGGTTGGCTGCCTTGGGCCACCGTGCGGCCGGTCTGTTCGGGATCTTTTCGAAATCGGACTCAAACGATCGTACGTGTGTTTGTTGTCGTTGTTAAACAGTCAACATCTTGCCAGACACAAGTCGCAAGTCATTGCTCAGACAAACAGTGTCGGTGGTGGTGTTGCAGTGCCCTATTTTTAGCCGGCTGCCGACGATATTTCCCTCCTCTCGCTGGTACGCTGGTAATGCATGCGTCTGCATAAACGTGCGTACGCTACCCCTACACTGTATCCGAACGTTTTATTGGCAGTTGGAAAGTGACAGTGATTGGAACCGCCGTGGCAACGAGGGATATGAAGAATCCTCCTATTACAAATCGTGGCCAACTATGTTTACCGCACGGGAACGATAGTGAAAACACAACCGGTAATTGTGTGTGTGTGTGTGTGGGTGGCGAGAAATCGGCGATATAAAATTCGCCGCTGATCGATCGTAAACACATTTCCCATGCCGATGAAATCGCGCAACGAAGGCGACGGTGTCGTCATTATGAAGGGAGGTGGTGGCAATTGATCGGTTGCAGCGGCCTGTTTAGCAGTAACTAGCGAGGGTGTCGGAAAAACAGATCATTCGAAAAGCAAACACACACACACACACCCATCGTTTATTATCCCAAGATCAGCGGTCGAAAGTATGACGGCTCCCGTGTCGTGAAGGTCGTATCTGGCGGACTGTGCGAACGGCAGTTAAATAAATAATAACAGTGCCACCGTAAAGGCGTGATTGGATGTGTCAACAATGGCAGCCAGCGGCACGGCAACACAGGCGCTGCTGGGAATGGCAATTTTCTCCCTTCACTCGGAAATTTCGGAGCAATTTTGCACATTTAAAACACGAATCCCGACCATATTTTGTGCTTCTTTTACCATTTGAATCTAGCGAGCAAACAGTCCACGTGTTCCCTGTGTAGTGGTGGCCTGTGAAGTGGACGGTGTGCGAAGTGCATAGAAGTGTAACAAAGAACCGATTCTTCCGAGGTGTTCGGTGGCAACAGAAGCAACAAAGATACGTACCCGGTACGATACGCCGTGACAAAGTTCGAGCCGGTGCGGTGAATCTCCAGATATTACAAATGTGTGTGTGAGTTCATGGTGTGAGTGTGTGTTGAAATCAGAATCGTAGCGGCAATTAAAGTAGAGGAAAGTGCGTTGTGACACACAAGTCGAGGAAAAAGGGCCAGTGGGCCTAGTGGTGCCGTGTGGAAGATCGGTGATTTACTTAAATATAAAGCGAAGCAACAACAACAACAACAACAAAAAACATCACAAAACAAACATAATAATCAATCACTAGCAGCAGCGAAGAAACGGAAGCGATGGCTGACGACGAGATCCTGTTCGACGACGTGTACGAGCTGTGCGAAGCGATCGGGAGGTAAGTACTTATCTAAGCGGTACCCCGAAATGCAATTAAAATAATCCATCACGGGCTGGGAAGTTAGGCCGCGTCTCGAAGTTGGGAGGCCGACACGGTGGGTCGAAACGTTTGAATAACTTTCGGAGCTATCGGAGCCAAAGTTGCCTAATTGGGTTGAGTTTGTTGCCAAACACGCTAACGAGCGAGATGCTGTGTGGCGTGTTTGATTTCGTTGGTATTCAACCCAGACGTACACACTAACACATGTTTCAAGGAGCAACTGGGAACAACTTCCTTCTTGGGTCTTCTCACAAGCCGCTGACAGCATTGGTTCCCGGCTTATGTACACGTGTGTACGTTAGGCTCACTTGACCTGCTTCCAGGGCAGCTGGCACGTACCGTTCTTCAGTTTTGTTTCAATACTAACATGGTAGTGTATAAGAAAGTACAACTTATTCTCTTCTCGTACTCGTTTTAATAATCTATTTGTATTGTCTACCTGGTCAATTCGTCCCGAACAGAGCAGAGCTCACAAACAGGCTTTCGAAACTAACCAGAAAAGCGTTATTTAACTAACCAGTAAAGCGCTGTGGTTGAATCGTTCCAGCTGTGGTTTTAGCTGGTTTGCTCTCTGCTTCAACCCTCAAAGTTGGTTTAACTTTTCGCGTATATCTAAACTTTCCAACTTGCCAACCAACAACATCCGCGAATCAACAAAGGCGTGGGAGAAAGCAGATGAAAAACAAAGCATAAAGGAAGGAGTGAAAGAGAGCAACAAAAGCAACACGCTCATAATTTTTGCTGCTATTCAACAGATTTCCAAACCACACGACCGACGCCACTGTTCCCGTTTCCGCGTCAATTTTGCGTACTATTGTTTGCTGCAAACCCCCGCCTATCGCCAATCAGCTAGCTTGACTTAAAAAGGGCATGTTTGTGGTGGCGGAAAGTTTAACCCAAGCCCCCGAGAGAGATGGAGTTCGACAGCGCTGCGCTAATGACTCCGCGTCCGGGTCGGTCGGCATCTCCGAAGTGCACGAAGTTCGGCCTTCTGCCCCGTCAAATGAAACTCACTAAGTAGGAAAAGGGCAAAGCATTCCAGGAACTGCATCGTTCCACACACGGGACCACGCGTGCAGGTGATGCACGGGCTTTCCACGTTGACAGACATGGTAATTGCGAAAGTTTACATGCCCCTCCTCCCCCCCGCAAGGCTGTGCCGAGGTGGAAAATAGCATCGAAAGGATGTGCGGCATCCGATTTGCGTAATGCGACCCCACGGCTCCGTGCCATCATCGTTTTATCCGCGCTCCGCTTGGTGTCGGTCGGTCGGTGAGCATCCACGTAGCAGCACGGAACGGGATGAGAACTTCGATCTCGTTTTGCGCATGATCGATGGGAACTCAACCACCGTCGAAAGCCGCTGCACGTGCGTGTGTAGGTGCGAGCCCTTGCTGGCAGCTCCTGTTCGAGGTACGAGCCAACGTCAGTGGAATGTCCGTGCGAGATGAAGGAGACGGGATTTTGTTGTCAGAAATGTAGCGTCCCTCGCCCGAGTGCGTCGATCTGTGCTTGTGTGTGTGTTTGTGCGTGAATCAGAGAACTGAGTTCGTCTGTCATCATGCATCCACCAGCTTTATGTCATTCCAGGAAGCTGGAGAGTCAGAGCTCTCGCGAGACGAGAGTTCCGGACAATACCATGACGTCAGAGCGATATGCTTATGCTTCGTCACGAATTGTCTCGGTTTAACCGTTGCTTTCGTGTCTTACAGAAGCATAAGATGGTAGTACGGGGCCGTGGTTGAGTTTCTCCCACAAGTCCTTCGTGGGAAAATTTTGTTATGCCTCTTCATTCTTTAGTCTTTCCGCCTTTCTGCTCCACTCTAGAGGGTTTATAGGTTCCCGGTGGGGAGGGCTCAATTTCCTCGTGACGGACGAATAGACGCAACTATCTCAACGGTATCATTCTCACCGATATCAGCGATAAGATCCGATATGGCCGGCGTCTTAAGATCCCGGTGAGGTACGGTACGACAGCACGGTCCCTAACGGCAGCGGGCAGAAAATGGAAATTGGTTATCATTTTGCGCATACAGTTTATGCTCATCTCACCTCGACACGATGCTACGGTTAAAATCCGCTTTCGTGCGACGGAAGATCGGCGAGCCGGGCTGCTGGCGTTAGGGACGCCTCAATGACACTTGAAATTATGGTTGAATGATTTTCCTACCGATACGCCGATGTGCGCCGGCCGTCCTACTGCTCCCGGGAGAACATTGTCCACGATAATGACATCCTTGTGTGAAGGATTACTCGCGCGGTGCAGGGACCCGGGTGGAGCACGAAATAAGATTCCAATTACGGGTTGCTGCTGCCGGGGTGCTTCGTACCCGGGCGCTCCGTGCGGCAAACCGCTTCCGTGTGAGAGTGCCCGAACGGAAAGGTACGGTGCTCGAGAATAATGTAATAACGTGGGAAAAATCGGTTTGCCGGAAAAGACTAAACTATGGGTTCATTTTCGTTCGAATATTGCTTTTCTCGCAGGGTCTCGGGACCGCGTCGCCTCGACCGCTGCTGACAAAAGCTTTCTCCCCGCTCCGTCCGTTCGTAATGGTTAAACGAGAACGCGATGGGCTCTCAGGAAGGGCCAAAAATAAATAAATAAATGAAAAGCTCTCGAGCGGTGCTGGCGGGAACAGACACCGGGCGCCTCCATGAGCATTAGTTTGCCCGAGCCACCGTTACACGCGGGCCGGGGGTGCGTGTGTGGAGTTGAACGTGGTGGGACAACGCGTGAAATTTTTGGCCGGGCGCAACGTGAAAGGTCACAGTCGCCGAGGGGGGTTCCGGCCCGGACCGGAGATTAAGTGTGAAAAGCATGATTAATGGTCGCATGCGATGGTGGGGAGTTCATATTTTCCCCGGTCCCTCCCACCTGCGGGTGCGGGTGCGTTCGTATTCACGGGCAGCAGCTAATGATTGCTTGCGGTGGTGATGGTAGTGGATTAATTGCGGTGGTGCACGTGTGTGCACACGTGCCTTCTTTCTCCGGG
Source organism: Anopheles dirus (assembly GCA_000349145.1). Classification (NCBI taxonomy): domain Eukaryota; kingdom Metazoa; phylum Arthropoda; class Insecta; order Diptera; family Culicidae; genus Anopheles; species Anopheles dirus. Next base: position 7,985,134 of record KB672979.1, read on the forward strand.
GGTAATGCGCACGGTTACGGCAATCGCGCCCTGCGCCCTCAAACATGGCATCCGTCTTTGGGGGCTTTCCAATGGTCGAAACGGCACGTTGTGTGGCGTGGACTGATGGTAGGCAATGCCCATAAACATCATGCGGCATAAATCATATTTTCTTTTTAATCTTAGCAATAGATTACTGAAGAAGGCTTGCATCTCTTACGAAACGGTAAGAGTCCTCTCGTACTTTGTACTGTGCTCTCGCGTTTCTTCAACCTTTGTTTCGTTTTCATCGCTATTACGCCGGCTGCCCCTTACCCGTATCCGCACAGGCATATTTTGTGATGCCGAATTACCATGGAGGCGCCCGGTGTCTCACGGAGCACAGGGGGAGAGCATGGATCCTGAGCCCAAAATGGCAGCAGGAGCAGCCCTTATTTATTCAACGATTTGAAGCGCTTTTATTTTCGCGCAAAACTTCATTTCGCAAAAACTTTTTACTAAACTCATAAATATTAATTGCGTGCATCGCGTGGAACATGGTTAATTTCGTTTGGCTCCCTCGCTCGCGCGCGCGCTCTTTCAATTAGCGCCATTCGCCCTCGTCACGGCTGTTTGCAGTGGCGCTTTTCGGCGCTGGGCAGAAATCGGTTTGTAATTTCCCGTATTTTTTTGCCGAAGCTTAGAAAAGGACGCCCGGTGTGAAGGAAAATAAGTTCATGGCGGTTCATCTTTGCGTTTGAGAGTTACGGGCAGCAAGAATTTGAATAAAGGCTTTAGAAAAGACGCCCTTACAGCTTGCGTTGAAGCATCACAGCAACGATTTGTGAACGGTAGGCATTAGAATCCCCGATAAAGTGTTATCTTTTTTCGTATTTCTTGTCATAGGAATCGGCGTCCACTTGGCCCACTGGTAGAAAGAAAACACGACACAATAGGAAATTCTCGGATGTGCCTACTTCTTCGCTGGCAGAGGGTAGATTCCTGCCACGAGAAATGCGCTCGAAAATGACAAGCATGTGGCTGGCAAATAATCAAAGCAACCCCGATAAAGGCTCCTTATCTGCTGTAACAAGCAACCGATTCCTGTCATCAAACTTCGTTGCGCAATCTTTCCAGCGATCCCGGGTGGAACGTTCGCCGAAGTAATCTTCCGATTCGCGGAAGGAAAATGGTTCCCATCCTCGACGCGAGTGGTCGCAGGGACAAATGGAGCTAAACGATGGGAGCGTGGACGCGTGCCTTCGGTGAAAGTACTTCCCCGCTTAAGGACGCTCCAACCGCCGTGGGAACATCTTCGTCTTCGTGCCTCCGGAGTCGTGTGTGCGTGCGGCCTGTGTGCGGATCGTGCACACGGATCCTCGCGGTTACGCGGCGTGACATGATCAATGGCGTGCCTGAATGGTGGCGGCGGATTTATGGAAAAGTTTGTCTTCACTGCATGGCAGCCGCTTCCGCCACTCGTTTTATATAACATCCGCCTGCGGTGTGTGTGTGAAGCCTTTTTTTCCCAACCGGCACCGGGTTGAGAGTGTTTGCGGCTTTGCTGAGTGTTGCATTTCCCTGTACACGGTTCCACACCGCCACCATCGCTCGTGTACGTGACTAACAAGCATTAAAATGTGTCCAAAGTTGGTTCGGGGTGCGGTTTTTCGTTTCCGGCGGTGGGAAGACGGGCACTCGGTGGCGCAAAACAACACCACACGCCCAAAGGCAATCGATGCCGGTGGGCGATTTGTGCTGGCGCGATTTGCTGGCCTGATTTCCTTCGTCTTAGCACGGGAGGAGGGCAAAGTTCTTGTCTACGTCCGCTAGGCGCTATTCCGAACCGTGCGATCCCGTGAGCAGCCTTCTTCTTCGTCGTCGTCATCTCACCGGCCGTATGTTGTCATGTTTGCACAAATCGATGGCGGCCGAACTTCGTACTTAATGGAGTGCATGTTGCAGCAGCGGACGTGACTTGTTTTCAGCCGCAGATGTTTGCGGCGAGATGAGCGCGTGTGCCTGTCGCTTTGTTGACGAAACGTGGGCCCGTCGGACAGGATCGTCGATCGAACCGGAGATATAAGACAGCTCAGTGGGGAAGAAAATGGGGGAAAAAGAGGAAACTGCTTCATCCAAGGAATCGAAGAAAATCCCACGCGGCGGTGATGGAATTGATTTGCCATCAGGACGCAGAGAGGCAGAAAGTTGAATGGGAACACGAACTTGCGACCCGGGGAAAAAGCGGCAAAGAAATGTCGATACGGAAGACGATTGGGACATGCTTTTTTGTGTGTTCTTTAATAGCTGGGGGTTGAAGGAAAAAGCCCAAGAAAACTTTCCACTAAAAGGAGCGCGCCGTGCCTCACTGACGAAGATTTATAGCGATGTGTGTACCGGTTGGCGGCAAGTGATGGCTGAGTTACACATGGCTATATTTATTGCTCCAACGACCAGCCATCGAACCGTGGCCCGGACGCCCCGATACACGCGGTAGCTTGATGCAGTTCAATATCGCACTTGACGCTGACAAATCGAATTTGTGCTCGTAGGTGTTTTTTTTTGCGTATCCCTCCAGCCTTTCAGGGTATTGATTGCAAACTGTCCGGAGGCGTCTGGTTCGATTCGACTCCTGATCGAACTTTTTCTTCGTGCGACCTGTCACACCGGCGGCCAAGTCGAATGCATTAGCGGCGGTGTTATCGTTATGTTTTTTTTCTGCCCGTGTACATGTGTGCATGTGTGGAAAGTTTTAGGCTCCCGGCTTCGTAACTTTTGCCGCGATGTGTGCGTTTTGTTGGGGAGCGCGTGAAGGAAGTACCTAATGAAATATGCTGCGGGCTGCTGTTCCAGTACGCAGAAACCACTCCATTCGGTGAAGTGGACCTGAAACTGGCCGGAAGCGAACGCCGCGAGGGATGTGACCACCGGGGGAGATCGAGCGGATGGAGGAGCAAAAAGGGAAGCAAAGTAAAGTAAAACATATGGGCCCAGTGAGGCATTTCATTTCTGTGTATGAAGGACGCGAAGCGGATGGAAGTACTTCCACTTTCGCACACCGGTTCCACACACACACACACACACACACTCACGTGCAGGCACGCACGCACGCACGCAACATGCCATAAAGTTGTACGGTTTTTGTACTTCAGCGGACCGGGGTCACGTACCCGGCTACAAACTGGGAAATAATTGATACGCGATCCCTTAAGGGCGGAAAGCGTACCGGGAGGAGAGGCGAAAGTGCGGCACGTGGAGAGTTGCGCTTGGATAGTGTTTGCCCCGAACTAACGGAGCATTCGGGGCATCCAGGGGTGGTGTTGAAAAGTTTTTGGCCGTCGTTCAAAAAAAGACACTGCCCCACGTACAGAAGGGCCTCAAAAAAAGAGGTTGTGGTGTACGTTTGTGTGCATGTGTTTGCGCACGACAAAATACACAGCGCAGGCAGTGTGCGAGCATGTCAAGTCTTGAGCGATACCGGCGTGACTTTCAGCTGATGCAGGTAGCTCCGGTATGGCGCACAAACACAGCTCCGGTGCACCTGGTGGGCGTGAGTTTTGGAGGACCAAAGCCTTTCAAGCATTTTGTCGGGTCAGGGAGAGGCTTTTTATTTCTTCAGTTATGACGGCCTAACCGTACTTTGGAGAAGGTTGAAAGGAGAAAAAAGCAGCCACTTTATTCTCCAGACACACCCTGAACAGAGGAACTAATCCAACTGCAATAAAGGGCCGGTGCCGGTTTGTTGTAGGCTGTTTTGGTATGTTAATTTTACATGTCGCGCTTGATTGGAGAAAACCGGACTCCATTATCCGGCGACTATGCTCCTTTTCATTTGCTTTCCTCGCCATTGGTGTGTTCACGAAAATATTGGAACAGTTTGTTCGCATTCGGCCCCGTGCTTCGCTCCGGAGCCATATTGTGTGAATTTGGTAGCAATTTCGTATTGAAAAGAAGTGTAATGTAATCCTTGAAATTAAATTTGGACCGAGGAAGAACACCGTGCTGGGTAGTATTGGGTGGTTTAAAATGTTCAATCCCCAAAAAGTACTCCTTTACTGCCAACCCCTGCAGCTAGCGTTTGGGTTTTGCAGGCCGGTTCTCAAGTTCTGGATCCCTTGTTATCAATAACAAAAGCTAGTTGAGCCCATTAAAATTAGATGTTTAAACTCAGTAGAAAAAAAATCGTTATCACTTCCGAATTTCCGTAGAAAACTTGCCTCAAGAGGATCCAGATCTTAAAATTTGATTCAATATATTTAAACGGCTCTCATTTGTATGTTTTATTCCAACATTGCAGAATTTGGCCAACATGGTTACAAACATATCTCAATCATACTAACATTTCGAATTCTTTAACACAAGTATCTGCAGTACATGAGCATACATTTTTCTCAGTTCATTGCAATGAAATTCAATATATTGAATAGACCAAGCATCATCTACTAAGGACATACAGATTTTATGTTTCTGGTATATATCTACATATTTTTTGTAATGCATAGTCACGAGACGTGATTTTCGGTATTATGATATTTAAACCGTGTTGAAATGAACCTGCATAACGAACGAGTTCAAATGCTATAAAAAGCAAATGTTGACGAATATTAAAGAACTGTTCGTATCCCTAGCGATACGGTCCGTCATATAACTCTCACCTGAACCAACCTTTTGCCGGTTCTTTGTATTCCCGAGACTCTTCTAATTGTGTGCGATTTTATGGCACTGTTTGAGCTCCGGTGGAATATTGTATTTCGTGCCCGAACGACTTGTTTGCCTTGTAGATTTTGCATCTCCTTTTGCGGGCTCTCCGTAGCGGTCCGTTTCTTAAAGAAACTCTCCTCGAAACGAAGACCACAAAGCAACCGTGCCGGCTGCCGCGTTCTCCGCGTATCGTTTAGCGCGTGGGTGCGTTGCATATTTGATCGTTAGCTGGTGCTTAAAACAATTGTACGGTCCAGAACGACGCCCTCCTCATTTGCTGCAGCTGAATGGGCGGCGTTTCTTAAAACGCTCGCCGCGAGACGGGCAGCGCGCCGTTTGGAATCGTTCCCAGGGAACGTATCCCCGTTGAAGCGTAACATTTCTCTCATATTTCGTTCCGAACATTAAAAATTCATTGGATCAAATATTCAATGGGCTGGTTGGCTGGTTGGCTTGACTTTGGCTTGACTTCGGCGGCGTCGAGCTCACCGGAGAGTGGGTTTGTGTTGCAAGCAGAGACATGCAAAAAAAAAGAAACACACTCACACAACAAACTGGAAAGAGAATTTTCCGCATCAACCGTTTTCTGTTTCTGGGGTTTTTTTCCAATTGGATTCGCTTTCTTATGCACTGTGAAGTGGTTAGTGTACAGCGGAGAGCGTCGTTTCGCTGGGCGGAACGGAGGTTGTCGTTTCTATTTGAAGCGAAAGGAAAGTCCGTGCGCCCGGGTTGGAGTTTTTGGACTGCGGAACTATGCGTCTTTTCTTTGTCCATTTCATCCGCCATTAACCGGGAACATCGGTGTGGAAAATATACATCCCAACGCCCGTAAGGAGAAAGGGTCCGGCTCTAGATCGGATCCAGCTGGCCGGGTAACGAATGTTAAACTTTGTGAACCCCTTTTTTTATTGTGTCGTGCGCGCGCGCGTGTGTGTTTGTGCGAGTCTAGTGTGTTTTTTTTTCTCTCGCACAGCGACCCTTTCGCTATTGTTTGTGCACAACGACATCATTGCGTCCAGGCTCGATGGCTCGATGCTCTTCCGAGGCTCTACTATCTCTTGTTTTTATTTAGTGTCGTGTTCTACGTGCGGGACTAGATTTATGTACTTTGCTGGAAGCGGAAGGAAATGGTTTGGCGCACCGGTGTACCTTCGGCGTCCCTCCGGTGGTGCGTCACACTTTGTTGACTTTTTAGACAGCGGCTCACGACACAACGTGTCTCTTGAGTGTCCAACACGAATGAATAAAGAAATTTGCCCGTTAAACAAAAAAAAAAAAAAACGCTTGAACTCCATTGTCGGAAGTGGAGTACAAAGTAAACGAAATTATAACCATACCGTGGATACAGCGGCACGATCCTATTTCCACTCCAGTTTACTCCTTTCGACACCTTTACAGAGGATTTGTATTGTGTTCTCTTCTCGGTGTGCTGGTGTTTGTATGCGCGCGTCAGGCGAGCGCCATCGAGGAGCGTTCTTTCCGAGGTCCTTCTTGGAATTTCGCATCCCAGTATCCCGCAGTTCGAACCCGTCTGAAGTATTCCGTCATATTTCTTTTGTCCGTCCCGCCGTTCTTTTCCGACCTCCCCGAGCTTCTCCCCGAACCCTTGCCGTAAAGTGACCATTCGTCTGAAGTGATCAAAACAAAACTTTTTCTCGATTTCCCTGTCATCGGCCCCGTCACCACGACGGAAACCGTTTAACGCTTTAACATTCTCGATTGAAGTGGGTAGATAGGCGGAACACGTGTACACGCGCGCACACAAATTGAAGGATGATCGCTGTAGTGGTAAAGTAATTTTCCACCACACCTCGGGGTGGGTGGATTAAATGGGACGAATACGCCAGCTGCCTAACCGACCCCCCCCCCTCCCCGCGCCCCCTTCCCTCCCAAAGCATCACCAGATCATATTTACCGTCGGCGCCGTTCACTTTCACTTTTATGGCGGTATCATTTTACGGGCTTTATGAGTGAAAGTGATGTGGAGGGTTGATCGAGGTTAAAACAAAATGATACCGCTGTTGCTCTCTTTCCGGTGGTCGGCGCTAAGTGCAAAGGTTGCGAAGGTTTCGCCGCACTTCAGGGGTGGCGCAGGCAAATCGTACCGGTTCTTGCTATTTTGTTGTTGTTGGGCGATGCACCTTCTCTTTTTTGCCAAGTGTTTTCTTTTCCCGTTTTGCTGGTACGTACGGTACGCCGAGATCCCCAACATTCAAGAGTTAATTGAAGAGGTTTAAAAGTGTTTGTAATGTGCGATAACAGGAGCGGCAGCGGCTTATACCTGGCGCTGGTGGTTCAGGCTACAGTGGAGGGAACGCTCAATCTGTGTTTTGAGTGCCGGGCTTTGCGCCCTGTACACCCATTAGGTTACATGTTTTAAGTATTCATTCGGTGAAGTTGTGGTGAACGATGGTTTTCGCTGTAATAAAACATGCAAATTGTGCTCGTTTATGTCACGGATAAATGGGCCGGATGAGGGAGTTTATTGTTACAAAATTTGTTTAGTAATATAATGGAATGGATGATTTGAAAGTAAAATAATGATATAAGATGTTAGTACACATCAAGCCAGAGACACACTGTGCGTAAATTGTTTCGTGATATTGCATTCACGTGTGGGTTTCTGTTATGATTTCACCATTATGTAAAGCTCCTCACACGCCAACCTTTCAGTCCGTTCTATCTCTCATGAAATCTCAATTTGATTTCACTATCGTCCATTCCGTCCCAAAAGGATCTCGACCCCAGGCGTGGAAGTCTTTTGCAGATTGAATACATTTGGTTCCAAAATATTAATTTAATCGTCTGTTTAATACGAACCAAACTTTTGCTGGACTTTTCCAGGCGCATCAATGCTACTGGTGAATTAATTAGAAGGGATTGAAATGGCATGCCATGGTTTGAGGATGTCGAAAAAAAAACAGATGTTGAATTTAATTTCTCTTTGATTATGCCTTCTTCTGGCTAAATGATATGATTTGACCCATACTCGTTTTCTACATTTGTGTTCTAAGCCGAGATTTTAGATGTAAGCATAGGAATACAGTCCTTGGGGGGTTGCGGTCTTCGGTACTGATAGAGATTTAACTCATTCCACTTTTAACGACTCCTTCCTGCCTTATGTAACCCACCCACACACGAATAGGTATCTGATTGTGTAACTCAACCTCTTATCTATGCATCTGGATCTTTCATTCTGGAATATATTTTGTGTTGAAAATGTCGTTGTAACATTTTTGTGTTATTCTTATATTACTTTGGATATTATTATAATTTTATTAATATTTTATCAGTCTCTCGTTCTGTTTTTATTTTGTTTTCCATCCCAACAATGCATCCAACGATAGCAAAAAAGCTACTCCATTACGATAACAGAACTGTTACGAATAGATAGCTTAAAGGTATGATTTTGGCATTGACTGAGCTCAGTCCATTTAAACAGAATGATGGTAACATGAGAATTGGGCCGGCTGCTTCGTTTTTTACAAGCCGAACTGATTGAGTACCTTCATCCAGCGTAAATGTGCCTTCATTCATTGCATATGCATTCAGAACGGCAAGGCACATCGCAGTTCGCCGGGAAGCGTTCGAACTTTTGCTGAACACGGCTGCTGACACTGCAGCGATGACAATGTTTCGGCTGGAAGTGAAAAACTAGTACAATTTCACGGTAATTATGGGCCGTGCTGCAGTGTGGAACAGGAAGCACGGCACAAAACGGCTGCAAAATAATGCCCGCAGTAGTAGTGATAGTAGTAGTAGTAGTGGCGGTGTAGCAGCAGCAAGACAAACGAGATTGGCCCCGTGGCATCGACGGTCGGTTGGGTTGCCAATACGGTCATGATCCGTGTTGCCGCCGCCGTGGTGCAATTCTTCTTATCGAAGTGGCACAAGCACCGGCGTGTCCTCTGGCACCAGTGGCTCTAGCATCCCTCTTCCCACGGACAGTGAACCGATTGCATGTGCTGCGCCTGTGTTGCGTGGTCGATCCCGCTAGTCAGGATCAGCCCTTGCTCCGGCGAACGCGAGTAGCCGGTTGTATTGTACAGAGTTTTTTTTTGTATTCCTACTCGCAACGCTAGCGAACGAATGTGCACATGTCCCCCGAAGGCAGGAATGCATGGATCTCTGCGGAACGGGCTCGTTTGGACGTGAAAGCTCGTCCGGTGCACGGTCATTAGCAGGGGGATTTTTCTTGCCTTTCCGGGATGGAACCTTCGGATGCCGGTGACGTAAAGGGGTTTTTTTCCGAAGGGGACTGAAAAAGGAAGCGTATGCAAACAGGAGCAAACGAATATGATGAAAATAGTGGCCTAGAAGGAGTTTTCCAAGCGTCATGTGGGTTGATTTCTTATGCCCGGTTGGCATATGAATAATTGCATGCAATACGGTGCAGATATGACATTGATCAGTTATATAGCGATTATTTCAGCTGTTCAGAAAAGTCGCATAACATTCTCGCCAATTTTCTTGTTACCGCAAAACCTCAAAGATCTTTTTGGAGCTATGTGCCAGAATTACATTCTTAATTATTTGCTTGCCCTTTTTCCTAGATGCTGGATCGCGAGCGGACTTGAGATCCGAAAGATTTAATTTTGTTGAATCTTATTGTCAAAGCGCATAAGTGCTATCTATAACCCAAGCATGATGTGCTTCGTTCATTCATTGTTCAAAATGGGACGAAGTGCCTTCAAACATCAAAAGCATGTCTTTTAGTTGAATGCCTGCATTTTGATGAATCTTAATCTTATGGAATGCTTCCTAGCTAGCTGGTGGTTCTACTCGAGCAGGATAATACTGCTTACCTACTGCCAAGCCGGTGGAATACGTTGACCTAACCGACACCGTATCTCTCGACTCGATGCTGCGGCATAGTATAGAGGAAATTGTGAGTACGAAATTAATTTACTTCTCTTCAGTTTCACTCAAGTTTTGCCACCGAACTTGGTGCTCGTGTGCGACCCCGTTTCGCAATTCTAAGTACATACACACGCACTTCTACAATACAGGAGAGCGAGACGGACGTTCCCATGCACATTTCGAAGCAGGGGCGGTAAATTGAGATAACATCTTCAAACAGCCCACTGAAAGCGATCGCTGTTGAGATGAATTGATGACGGCCGGCCTCAACCCGTCATCCCTAACGATGCTCACGGGACCGGGGAGAATTGGCGGTGCAAAATCATCTTGAGTGGTAGATGGAATTCGTCAAGAGGGCAGTGAAGATGACGGCGAAAGGGTGAGAGTTGGAGGCTCATAGAGGGAGAAAGAGAGAGAGAGAGAGAGAGCATTAATGAATGAGAGCTCACCGGGTAACAAATCGAGTTTGTTCGAGCGACGTCAAAAGTTTCTTGATAGAGGTCTGAAATGGCGCTGGTCGTCGGACAGACGTCGGTTTTGGTGCTGTGGTTGACACTTAATAAATGTAGCGGAATGTTCGCTGGGGTTTGGGACAATGTGCTTGGTGCCATCGTGCATTCTTGTTTCCATGAACACAGCATTCGGAATCTTAAATTATCGATCTCTCAACAAGTGAAGCTTGGATTCCGAAGAGTGTTGGTTGAAGAAGCCGTTTGGGCTTGAGATCGTTTGTACGAGCAAGGGAAGTGATGTGGCATGGACATTTTTTCTTCCGTAGAATATCACGTTGGAAAGCGCTTGATTCAACAGATTAAGCTCTGCTCTTATCAGAGAGCATCAGTTTCCAAAATGTTGCTACAAACGAGTGTGCAATAACGCTATAGTACCGGAGGTACTTAGCCTCTAAAGCACCCATAACAAGAACCTGTGAACCCATCGAAGAGCGTCCACGTGTGTGCAAGCATTTGGAGGGAAAGCATTATTATGGCGGGTAGGGCCACAAAACCGCACCGGAGCATGACTGCGTAATGGCGGTGAAGGCAACGAAAGGTTCCTGCTGGCCGTGTGTAGCGCACCGAACCGATGAACGTATCGTACATGCGTGTGCTACCTTGAGGACGTGCCTTACGTGGTGCCAGCGGTGGGCAAGGTGTGTGAGAATAAAGTTAGAAGAAGAACAATAACAATATTTCAGGATTTTTAGCACCTATCCTCATCTGTTAGCGAGTCGAAGGAAGGCTTGAACCACCGGTGACGCCAAAGTGGCGTCGTTAGGCGTCTTATGAGGGAAATTTTGTTTTTTTCTTCCTCAACGTCAGTTCTACTGCTACACACCATACTAGTGCCAGCTTCCTCTTGAGGGTTGTGCGTGTGGTTTTGCTTACGCACTATCGGGGACGTCACTAACAAGGAAGAGAGTTCGAACAACCACCATCTCTACTTGACCTTTAATGTCGTGGGAAATATGAAAAAGGTGCCACACGCTAGTTTGGAATGCCATCCGCCGAGAAATGGGGAAGCCATAAATGGTCCCAATGACACCAACGCTGGAGGGGGAGTGGACAAACTTTTTACCCGCCCGAAACGACGTGAGCATCTAGTGGTGGTGTATGGGATGATTTTCGGTGGCACCGTATCGCTAGGATCGGATCGTGCTCGGAAGCGTTTGAAAAATCGTAGAGCCATCAACTGCATGCTTTATGTCGTGCCTTTTTAGTGGACACATCTTGGTTGTTTTCTTTTGTCTGGCGGTGTGCTTCTCATGAAACTTTGTAGACTGTTTTAGAAACATGTGTGGGATTACGGTTTTGTGTTTTGTGAGTGTATGTTTCGGCGTTTGGTGGATTCGCTTGTCTGCAACTATCAAAATATGTCATATGAATACGCTTGAAAAAGATGTGCTTTGTTATGGATTGACGGTAAAAAACGTTTCAGAATGTCATTTCCATCTCAGCATGCGATGAGTTATGATCATTTTCGGCTTTATGCGTAAAATCAATCACCAGCTTTTGTAGCTTTTTTATTATTTCGAAAGTAAGCAGGTTTACGGTCTATAAGGAAATTGTACGTAATATTTTATAACGTTCTGTGGCACAGCTCCTAGGAGTGCATAATAGAATATTATGCTTCCAAACATAGCTTGAAGCTTTTGTTCCTCGAACAGAATCAGCTAAAACCATATCAAAAGAAAAATAGGAAATATTTTTTCTACATGCATATCTTCTTGCTTCTTCCTTATCCATGTAATACGTTGCATTTTTGCTCTGGGTAATGCGGGGACGAAGTGTATCATAACCAACGACGCAACAAAAAAGTTCTGCAATGAAAGCGTAAAGCTGCGAAAGAAAACGATTATCAGGTGAGGCATTGTGTCGAAAAGACACGTCAGCACAATTAACCAACACTAACAAGGGTGATAAAACCGGCCCGGTAAATGACAAGGATTGACAGGGGGTGCCGGCAAATTTTCCCTCCGGGTATTCCATTGTCGTTTTTGGTTGTTGTTTTTTTTTCTCGGTAAATGATTTTACGCTTAAAACGGTCGCATGTTTCCGACTTGTGTTAAATACAGATTACCGACGGACGCTCGCACGCCATTTTCACTCCGGCGGCGCCTAATGGCTGCAATCTCTGATTTAAGTCAAATTAATGAGATACAATTTCTCTTCCTTTTTACTCGAAAGTTTGCACATTAACAGCGATGAGCACGGCTGGGAGAATGGGCAATAAAACCAAGGGATCCGTGGTGTGCAATGTTTTTTTTCTACCGGTAGTTTACCGTTTTTAGAACTCAACCGAGCCATCCGGGAAATGATTTTATTACTTGACGTACCCTTCAAAGTTGTAAAGAACGGACATGGTTTATCGTTTTGTGTTATGAATTACTTTGCCGGCGTTTGTTGGAAAGACAATTGTGCAAAAGTCGGATTTCATCATTTCCTGTAAGTGGAAGTACTTGCAGTAGAGTTCGATGGTTGCCACCGTGATTTAATATAATAATTAAATAAAAGAAAGTTGTATCTCCTTGAGGAGATGGCATGAAGAGAAAGAACATCAAATCCGTTTCGATACCCATTTTCCACATGTTGCTTCGATGAATCATCGATAAATCGTTAATCTCGTTGAATAGATTACGGACGTGTCTTACTTAATGCCACCGTTGTAACAATGATACACGACGAAATCAGTGCCGGATGATTATGGGACGGGAAGAAGAAGAACCCCTGTAAACTTCGTCCGTCCGTCCGGAGAGGTGGTGGCTAAACTGATGAAGTCATTTAGTGTGCGACACGAGTGATCGTTTTGTTCCGGCTCGCAGTCTCATCCAGCTTCTCTTTATTCACTTCAAGCCCCGATCTTCGGACTGTGTGTGTGTGTGTGTGTGTGTGTGTGTGTTCTTCACACCTCACTTAACATTCTTTCCGCGTAGGGCCGCCCGCGACACCAAGTGAACCATCGCTGACACATGCACATGGCGTATCAACTTTTCCTACGTGCACACAGCGGTTGCAGTGGATGGATGGAATAATAAATTGGTCACACCGTGCCGGGAACGACTGGAGCACGGAGATACCTGCCTCATAGCGATGGCTGCTCGTTACCGTGGAGGTCGTGGTGAAAAAGATGAACAGATGCTTCCGCTAACCCGCCCGTTGCCACACATTCACGCAACCAAGGCCGTATGTGGTGTGCATACCCGTGCTGTTTCCCCGGGTAACCGTGCCGCCGGTTTTCTGAGATAACTTAATACGGCACTTTTAAACTCTTGTTCTTGGCGCAATGAAACGCACGGCATAGTTGGGTGGTGCGCGGCGCGAAGGTTAATTGGGATAGGTTAGACGACAGTTCAATTTGCTTCTCACGCGTGTCTGTTCGTGCGCAAAAAAAAAGGAAAATAAAACGTTAACGACAACGGAGAACGACTGGGACGGGAAGTCTTTTCGCTCCTATGTTTTTTGTTTTTCGTTTTGTGCAGAGGCATCTCAACTCATTTTACTTCCAATATACAATTACCCACAGATGCTGTGTCAATAAAAAGAAGGTGGAATGGGAATGAATAATAAATATTTGCTTTATTTTCGATAAAGGTGCTTTCGGTACGGCCACGATTTGTTTACGTCGTCGTTTACATTCAATGTTGCGCTGATGTACAAACGATAGCTTTCTGTTGTTTTCTGTTTTCCTGTTTCTGCTATCGCATCCTCCCAAAGGGATCTGGAGTGCGAAGTAGACGATGGGCTTAGGGGTTGTATTTCTCAGCCCTCTTCAGTTCAGTGCGACATCAATAGGGTGCCATTAAATATAATGGAATGAATAAAAATGAATACCAAAGACATCCACATGTCGCTCCCGGTTCTGTACTACGGGGTGTGTATTGGGTTACATAGTCGTGAAGGCTTGAAATTTTCCTTTCGCTCCGTTGCAACGACACAAACGCACTTTAATTTCGTTCGTTGGGTGAAGGATGCTTTCAATTTACATGTTTGATTGTGCGTGCGCGTTGCAACCGGTATTGATCCCACTTGCATTTGATCCTACTTTTACTTCATTTGTCTTCGGCTGGGGATATACCTTGGGAACACCCAAACACGCCGTAAGGAAGAGACCTGTGAAGCTCTCGAACCGAGGCTGCAAGTGAGCGTTGAAAGTGGCTACTTGGTGCCAACGGAACGTTTCTAACTCTCAGCAGCGTTAGGCCTCCAGTACCTGGCTGTGGATAGATGCTTGGTCGTCATGGGTTGGGCGTGCTCGGTTTGTTCCGTACGTGCTACACTGCTGCTGTATATCCCGGGTTTGGCAAAGGTTTTGTGTGAGCTTTTGTGGAAAATGCATACGACAATGAGAGTAGTAACCGAACCGAACAGGAGCGAAAGAGAGAAAGCGTGAGACACAGAGGTCCCGTGAGTAATGGGAACGAGGCAACGAGTCTTAATACTACATAAGTACCACAACAAGGGCCAAGCCGAAGCCGGCAGCGGGCGTTGTGAGGGCACAGGACGTTTTTCTAGTGGCGAACAACGTTTTATTAAACGAACGCAAACATGGTGATCAAATGATGTGCACCGTCGTATCGTCGCACAACAACCCGCTCGGTGGGAGGTGGTTGAAGGCAGCGTGGTGATGCCCACGTACGTGTGTTCCTATGCCAGAACGGAAGTGCAGCAAAAAGTGA
>KB672979.1:8000154-8094941 GCA_000349145.1 Anopheles dirus
GTGTGTGTGTGTGTGCACAGATGAGCACAGTTTGTTGCTTATTTAGTAGCTAGCTCGGTGTTTATCTGCCGGGGAAAAGGATCGGTGCGCGGCGCTAGCAGCAGACTCTTAGCTCCTGTTTGTGATGGCCCTTCGGGGTAACGGTTCTTGCCGCGGCCGCTGCACAGATACAAAGCCGGGAGCACGGGTGGAACGCGCTGGTTGTGTAATGGCGTCCGGGCCCTCGGGGCACCTTTTCCTGTGCGAAACCGCTTTGGCGCTCTATCAAATTAATGTCACTTTGACAAAAACATTAAGCAAGGCATAAACAAGAGCGAGCGGCATCGACTGCAGGTGAGCTGGACTTTGATGTGTGTTTTGTGTGGGTTATGCTGACTCCGTTGGGAGCTTACCTATGACTTATGGATATGGAATTGGAGGGAATGTATTTTTTTGTTGCTGTTGTTCCAGTTCCAGGATTACTTCCTAGCGACTCCGGTTACAACACGTACTGCAAATGGATGTTGACGGAAATGCCGGCAAGAGCACTGCTTTCCTTCGACTGTTATTGAACGCGGTTGTCACCAGGAATAGTAACAAATTGAACAAGCACAAACCGAAGCGAATACCGAGTGAAAAGGATAGAATTTTCTCGAAAAAAAAAAACAAGTGCCCGAATCCCTTGTCCTACGGATTTTCTCCAACATCCAGAAAAGCGTTAGCCCGGGACCCGTTCCTGTCAGCGGCGACTTTTCAGAAGAGATGGCTACTACTAAAGAGATTACATTGATTTGCGTGCTTTCATGTGTTCGATTCCTGCGCAGGAAACTCCTCTCTGTCGGGGTAGATACACACGATGCCTTCAGTAGACTCCACGGAAGAAAGAATTGGTTTCGGTTCAATGTAACTGGAAGGTGTTTTTCCACTCGAATGGCTGCTGTTCCATTCGCCTCAACCGACCGCTGCGCTTGGCTTCCGTCGCTCCTACGCCAGCGTTTGTTTCCATTTTACCGTGTTTGTTTATCGGCAACAAAAAAGGGATTTCGGGAATGGAGAAAAAAGGTGCAAAAATGGTATCACCTTTCGTGAAATGGATCTGGTGCTCGGGACAGGAAGTTGTGGGATTATGCAGCCGGGAATTGGATTGTAAATTTTTCACACACTGGATCCATTTTCGGGAAAAATTCAGTGCGTACGGCTTAAAGCTTGTGCTCGTGCTCAGCGGAGGGGAAGTAATTCTAATCTTGTTGGAGTGTATCAATGTTTTCAATTTTGTTTTGACACTTTACATTACGCTAGCTAAGCACAGTGCGGTCAGGTATACGAAAAACCTATATTAGAAAACAATGTTGGAATTAAATTAAACCATTAGGCGGTTGCGAGTTTAAGTCTTTACATTAAAAATATGTATGCGCGTATTCGAATGCTTTATGTATTTGCTTTCAATGCACGGTATGAAAATGTGCACCCCATCTGCGTGCGTTGATTGCTTTTCTCGCTTTTTCCCGAAGACAAATTGCAGCCGTTTAATCAGGATTTTCCACAAGCATAAGAGATTAAACAAGCACTCGATGCACGATGGTCTTGCATCTTACTGTCGCTCGATTTTTTAAATGTCTATCCATTGATCAGACTCTGCTCGGACGGCAACGTTACGCCCAGCTGCTGGCCATTAATACTAAATTACGGCTGAGTGACGCTGGCCGTTCTTCCACACGCTGCTGGACCACGCTGATCACGCTGATCGCAAATGATAAATGATTGATTAAAAGGGCAACCTGTTTAAAAAGCCGCCCACTATTGGGAACGAACCGAGTGCCCGGTGGGAGAATAGAGCACCGGAGGGCCACAGCGTCTTGAACTATTTTATAAGCCTCGGTTCAGAGCCTTCTACACGCACGCAGCATCAGCCGCACCGGATTTCACTTTCAGGCCGTGCGAACGATGCGGAGATGTTATTGTACCATCTATCTTCATTACTCCGAGCGGCGCCTCCGGCCGTGCTTCAAGGCTTGGCCGTGTTCGAACGCCCCTCGCCCCTTGTTGGGCGATACGAGAAAATGGGAAATCTCTAGGTTTAATGGAAGATAAATATTCGAAGAGCTTAGCCTGAAGTTTTTAATTATTCATTGCTGATTTATTCACTGCTGTAAGCATTTGATATTCATAACCTGTCACAAAACTAATTAGGCAGCTGGTTTTACCTGGTGCGATGAAGGTGGACGGTCGTTGGTCGTGTGCGCTGTGTAGTACAAGTTTGTACGCCGGTTTACCGCAAAGTGCCAAAAATATGGTACGTTGCGCGTCACAACACTTCCAGTCCAGAACTCCAGGCGTAGTGGAGGGATAGTTTTTCCGCCAGTTTCGAAACGATTTATGTACACAGCAATGCTGGGATGGAGGGTGTATCCCTGGAGAGAGATTGTCAGTCCTGGGAGTGTGCTGTTATGGGTTTGTTGGTAAAAAAAAAAACTTGTTCAGCACTAACTATAATGGAGTACTTCATGCACGCTCTCTCGATGCGTCAGGCACACGCTAGTCACGATAATTAGATATTCTATCGCGCTACGTTGGGTTGTAATTTCCTTTTCCTTTTGTGTTGAGGTTTTCTATTTGCCTGCTGTTTGTTGGATTTCTGTGAAATGATACCGTTTTGATTGGTACGCAGTTGAACTCGTTCGAAGTCGAACCGTACCTACAAAACGGTGTGCTTGTCTTAGGTAAACAGTTGTAGATGATCCGGAAGGCATTCCAGGTATCAAGATTGACATTCGGTTTATTGAAAGGCTTGTTTGCTGGTGAACGGGCTGGCATTGAAGAATTCTGCGAAATCACGAAATGAGAAGAAAATCCAAAATATCGCTAGACTCTATTGAGTTTGTGCAACAAAACGATTTCATTGGACATTAGGTTCCATGTGAGCTAAGCAACGTCGATGACGAAATAACTTCGGTGGAACATCTCTGAACATGGCTGTTTGAACGTTTGCAACGCATTGGCAGGTTTGCGCAACTCCACCCGCAACGCATCAATCGATTTCTGCAATCCGGCTATCGAATGGAGCTACAGCTTACCTGCAGTGCAATGTTTGCCGAACTGTACGACTCATTCGGACTTGAAAATTGTTTTGTTCCAAATGAGATAGACTTGCGGGTGATTGTTTGCTGCTAGACCGCCCTGGTAGCTCACAGTCAATTACAGTGAATTCTCCAGGACCAGCTAAGTTTTTGCGTGTGTTTGTGTGTGTGTGTGTGTGTGTGTGTATGTACGTTGGACTAATTAATAAAATGTTTTACCGTCGATTGCCCACCACGCCCGATGCCTTGCGGTGGTATCTTTGTCATCATGCTGAGCTGGACGCATTATTTGCACTGGTTGGCGAACGTGTTGACTGGTACCGTCGCAGTTGCCAGTGCTGGTACGCAAGTCGAGAACCATTAGCGATTATTAATAATCCACCCCTAGGAGATCCGTCCGTGTAGCGTGTGGTCCATGACGACATGGCGTAAAATTTGGCTATTTGTTCACCTACCGTAGCCTTGCGTTGTTTATCGTGCATACACTCGTTCCCCACGGTTCCAGAAACGGTGTTCGGACTGTGTGTTTACGGATTGTTAATTATAACCGTATCCACTTTAGCGAATCCCTCGGAAGCAGTGAAGGCCATCGCTGCCTCATACCTACCTCGTGGCCGTTCATTATCGAATCATGAGCCCGAAACGGTGATGGTCCAGCATCCATCAACGGAAATGGTGCAAGGCACGCTGTTTCGACGTTTATTATTTGCACGTCAAGGAAGCCGGTGGCCATTTTTCCACACCCGGCAGGCAATCAACCATCAACCGAGGGGTAGCGATTGTTCGTTGACTGGCGAACATTCCGTGCCGATTCGATACGTTCCGGTAAGCCCGCCGATACCGGCGTGCCACAAATATCCTGGCGCACTTCGCGGGGCTAATGGACCGAAATAGATTATTGCCGGCGGCTGACTTGATTTCCAATAGCGCTGAAGGTTTCGTTGGCGCGGGGGTTGTTACCGAGCAGGTCTGGGACGAAGTCTGGAAAGTAATTCGCCGGTGGCACGTGGTGATGGCAGATCTGACGGCATGAATCTCGAACGTGGAGAAAATGATCATATATTCCACAATTCTTCTGTGTGCCGTCTGCTCAAAATTGCTCGGGTGCGGAATGACGATGTGAGAAACATTATTCCATTATGCAAATTATAATGCACGGGGTTGTTTTTTTGTACAAATATACCATTCGTTTGCACTGTGCCAGTGAGCAACAGACGATAATTAGGCAGTGTGTCTTTGTGTGCCACGTTTGCATAAAAGGTAATCTTCTCGCTTCCATCTCGTTCCGAGGTTGGTTTTTTTTTGTTATTGCGAACCCCGCGATAAGGGAAGGCGCGCCATCGTACGTACACGCTTGCGTGGCAAAGCGGTTAATTCTCGTAACTGAATTAGTAAAGGATGTTCATTATGTTTGTGTGGTCGGGCTGGCGTCTTGCGTCCTTTCACAGGCGTACTTCAAGATGTTGGAAAGAAAAGATCTCGTGAAAAAATAAACAGCTCACGCCGGCGGTGCGTATGTGGTGCGAGTGATGCTGTGGTAAAATCATTGCACCCAGACTAATTACCTGGTATAGTCGTAAATGGGCAGTCTCATTAGTACGATCACGTTCACTTTTTACTGCATTAAAGATGTGCCGGGATAGCCCATCGCGACGTATATGTTGCTCTTCCCGAAGGTATGAATCTTTCACCAGATGTAATCTCTTATCTTAGATCCTTTTGGTTTTTCACGCAAGCGTTTCATCTCGGTGCGGTTGGAACAAATGTAATTGCATCAGGGACGGTAATGCTTTAAAAGAAGTCTTCGGTAGACTCGACATAACATCTGAAGCATATGACGTGCACACTATGCTCCTGCTATTTTACACTATTACTTGCAAATGCACGGCTACGAGCTGCATGAATAATCAAAAGAAAATCGTCCTTGACTGGAAGGAAAATTACTAATTTTCGATGCATAATTTTCATTCCCGTTCGCGCTGGCATCGTTGCGCGCCTTCGGTGCGTTCTTATAATAGCGGGTACATTTGTGTTTCAATCGAATTAAGCTTCACCGTCGTATCAGCAACGCTTCCGTCGCTGTGAAAGGCTTCGGAAGGTTGCGTCGCACCGAATGGCGGAAGCACGATTGCAAAGTGATGCCTGGCAGCATATTGGCTGGGCAAATACAATTTACTCTCGCGCTCCTGGTTTCTCTTGCATGTAATGCCACGCGCGTATGAAAGTATCGAACGAAAATTAGGTGCTAATCATACATTATTCGTAAGCACCGTGCAAGCTGCGTAACCTTCTGTCGGAGTGGTGAACTCGTGCACCTTGCGGTAGACTTTAATCCGTGCTGGCAGCGTGGCGGCAGGTGATGCAGACATGCGTACTTATTTGAGCACGTCAGAGAGGTTATGGAGCGCTTAGTTTGAGAGTTGATTAAAGTTGGTTACCATTTCAAGTTAGTCCATGAAGTTGTTTCTGAACTTCCTAGTTGTCAGTGGTACTGCTGTTATTGCGGAATGGTTTATTGGAGTAACAGAAAAACATGCAAATTATGCTGTGCAACACAGATCGTGAAATGATGGGATAATTAATGTGATTCGTCGTGGTTATTTGTTGACTGTCGCTCTAACACGCTCGGTTGGGTTGGGAAGCACCTTTTACCGTTCGAATGTGTATGTGTTCGTGTGCGTTTATGCCCCTGCAAACATGTTACGAATGTGCGCAACCGGGTAATTGTCATACTTGATTTGATTTGATGTCATTAGCTTTATTATGTGCATAAATTAACATTCAATGTAGCGATGTGTCCGGACGGATTCGTTCCCAACACCGTGACGAGAGCTGCGAATTGTGGTGCAATGCTGCTGAATATTCCATGCCCCATGTCCCATGCTCCGTACTTAAAGAACTGTCGTTGTTTGTTTCATTACAGAGGCCCGTTTTCGATCGTTCGTCGCTGCATCCACCGGGAGTCGAACCAGCAGTTCGCGGTAAAGATTGTGGACGTTGCCAAATTTACGGCCAGCCCGGGTCTCAGCACATCTGGTAAGTTGGCATGCACGATACCGGTTTCTTGGAACATCGATCCCGGCAGTATTTTGCAGATATCACAATGGATTTCGGCAAAAAAAATCAAACGCTGAAAAGTTCCACATGTGTGAAACAAACACAATACGCACATACGCCTGAAAGCCTACAAGAAGCATGCGGTGGGAACCGTACGTCTTCCGTTCGTTCGGTTGTGTGCGGCTTGCTGTAACACCACCGAGTGTAGCGTATGTCTATTCAGCAGAACCGTGATCCTATTTACTTAAACCAACACTTCCTGCTACAAAACTGGCTTTAATTTCCGCCCGAGGAACGCTTCTGCCGCGCAGGCAGAGGACATAAAGTAAGCACAGTTTTATAGACCGTTTGGAGGATCCTGTTGGGGCTCGGAAAAAAACAAACAAAAAATCACACGCGAACGTGAATTGGCTTCTCCATCACGCCCGCCAGGAACCTCCACAGAGATCTCACTTTTCATTCTTCATCAGTTCATTTTTCTCGCTGACATAGGCCATATTTCAGCGGAAATCAACCATGCGTATGTCGCCCCGTTGCACGAAGTTCCCCTGCCCGGCCAACCCGAGTTCTTCGCCGTTCGCAATCAGGTTTCAAAGAGTTTCCGCCCCCCCCCCGGTGGGACGGCGCGAAGTGCGGGTGGTAAGGAGAGAGCAACGTAAAGCAAATAAGTAGGAGCAAAGTCGCTTTTCCGTTCGGAAAGTTACACGAGCCGACGCTAAAATTACGTTTTCATGCTTCAGTGCTTTTCGACATTTTCCGCGAGAGAGCCGCGCGCCGCGGGATGGGGTTAGCGCCACGACGATGGTAGCAATCTTGCACGGTGGCAGAGGCTTCCGTAGCCGGCAACCGTGGCCAGTTCTTGAAACAGCGCCTTAGTATGTCTACTTGCGGTTGCGGATGTGAGTGGTCCCACCGGGAACTTGCGGGATAGCTCCGGTTCGATATGTGTTCACCAGATTTCGCCGACACGTCCTCACCCGTCGTCCCTGGTGAGTACGCGCTTGTGTTGAAGTTGATCCTGGTTTCGGGTGTGCGTGTACCGTGCCGGCTGCTGACGAATATTTATAATTAATAATTTGATGTACCCACATTGGAAGGTGTCACGGGCGCGCACAACGGTGGCATTTCGTGAAAAGCTTGCGGTCGTGATTTACCAGCTCGCTGTTTTGTTTGCCTTCCCCGTTCTGGGTGTGATGGAGCGATGTTTGCGTGGGCGACCGCTCCACCCGGGAGACACATTCCCGAATGGTGGTTCCTGGAGGTGGTTCCTGGTGGTGATGCCGATCAGGCTGCGCCGGGACCTCGTGCTGTGGGGAAAGTTTGTGCGATCACCTCGGCGCACCTCACCGAGGGAAAGGATTGGGATGGCTTCATCGGTTTCGCAGGCGCCAGATTGCGGTGCGCAACACCCCCGGGGAGCCGGCACACGGGTGCCGTAATTCAATTTGGCGGGAAATGGCTTGGAAGAATCGGTATCCGTAAAACGGACCGACGGAGACGCGCGCGCTGGCTGCTCCCATGCTTGCGGATGATTGATTGCGTCGTCACTGCCGTTGTCATCATTATTCATTCGTGCGGCACCAATGAAACACCAGCCGGCAGACATTACTGGCGTTTTGGAATTTGGGGAATCCGAGGCAGCGTGAACCTGCCTCTTCGGCGCCTCTTACCCGACCGACCGACGAACCGTTTTTGGGCGCGTGGGTATAAACGGTGTGAGTTGCGGTGCGATGTTAATTGAAGTGAACTGCTGTTCGCTTCTGGTCGACCGCCGAGACCGCCTGCCCGTTTGATTTGTGCGTGGTCCTCCCCGTGAAGCGCCACGTCAAGGTATTACGGTCAGGCATGGCTTGACCTGCCCGTTAAATGTCGAGCACCGAAGTTCGGGAGCGTTCCGAACGGCGAACGCCGGGCACCAGTTGCGTGGCAAGCATCAGGCTCTGTGTCGTTCGAGTTCAATCAGCGCACAAAGTTGGAACACTACCCACGGCTTCCGCAAGGGGCACGGCTGCCGGCTGCCCTGGGCAGGAAGTGGTGCCTTTACGGTTTACTGACGCCTTTGCTGTCGTGTCTGCCAGCTCGGTGACGGTACAGTGGTGAGCATCGCTTTAGGTTCGTCGCCATACTCGTTAAAACAAACTGGCAAAGGAAGCCAATTATCTTCGGCAAGATTAATGGAACCTGGGCATGATTTATTGTGCGGGGCCAATGAGTGGAGGTGAGGTGACCTCCTCCTTCTCGGAGGAAGTTTCGTTACGGAGTGAATGCGTCGATTGTTAAGGAGCGTTGGCCTGCGAGAGCAAAGGCAAGAATTGAAAGAAGTGAACACGAGACAAGCCCGATACAATCGACGATTGTCTATCACGAGCCAGGATTTCGGTGTGCGCACATGTGTGTGTGTAGCTTGGGATGTGAAAAGCAAAATAGAATCCGCTCCGTTAACGGAGAGCGCGCTGCATGAATTATTTATTGGCGAGAGGCAAGAGTTGCTAGGCACACTGTCGCTTTTGCTGCTGCTTCCAACGCTGGATACAAAATCACTCACTGAAAGTTTCTGGCTGATAAGAGGGCTTGCATTAAACATTGTGCGGTAAAGATCGGTCGGTTTTCGAAGCTCCTGACGCGTTGCGGTTGTGCAGGGTGTGCGTCGTGTATGGTCAACGTTTGCGGTCAAAGTCTATCGCTGTTGGGGAGATAATCTGATAAAGTACTCGCGTGACGAATGGCGGTGGTGTTCGGGTTAAGAACATCGATGATGGTGTATGTCTTTTTTATGTCGAATTCGAGCTGAAAGCTGGGTTTGAGTAAGAAAAAAAAAGTTTTTACCACTGGACACTGGATTATTATTATGATTTTAGTGTTGGTATTGGCGGGGAACAAAACATAATAAAAAATAATCCTTCATACAGAGGGCCAGTGCGTCCCTCTCCACTGCTTGGGTGATGCAATACTAGCATGTTTTTTTTTCACAGTTCGGTAAATGATGTGAATTATATTACGCTATCTGAAAGCATAATGATAATTCCACAAGTGAAATCTTTCTGCTGCTGCAATTGAAAAACTCTGTCCGACTCATTCAGCCGCGTTGGCTGAAGACTGGTTCGAATAATGCTCGCTTTGCTAGGTTCCACAGATGAAAGTGTAAAGAATGTCCATTGACGTAAAATTCATTACGTTGAAAAATTACTGGCTAGGCTAGTCCGTGAGATGCCATCGCAATTCTGCTGATTAGTATTCTTTCCATGGCTAGCGGAATGGCACATTAATGGCCTGCAGGCTATTGGGCTGTCTTGCTTTGGCGCTTTCCGCAGTCCTGTTTGTTGTGGTCCCGGTGGTCAAAGAGATCTAAAATTGTTCGAAATCCCGTGCATTAGGTCTGAGCGCTCAGATACATCTGATATCGCGAATAGGGAGAGGTCTGGTAGTTAAGTAAGGTACCACGGAAGAGGATAACGAATAGCAGCTACACAAGAAAAAAAAGTCAAAGCGCGCCCGCCGTTGTGTACTAGCATTCTCCATCTGTGGAGAATTTTGGGCGAGGCTGAGCTGAGAAAGTGAAAGCAATTATCATAGATTATGCACTGTGGCTTGCCGTTCGTTTCTATTAGCACTACGACAAGCGGCAAGATCTGGTAATGCTGACTCCGTACGTACATTTTGCTCTTTTCGCCGCTGCTAGTACACTGCTGCTATTTTTTGCGTGTTCCTCACGCAGAACTTGCCGAAGAAACGGGTCCAAAAATCAGCGAAGATAAACTAAAATAATTTGTTGTTTATTAAATTTACTCTTCCTATCAGCATGGGCCGCGTAACGGCTGCTTGTCGCAGGATACAAATCTGTCAATCTTCTTACAGATTTGTGGCTTTATCTCGCGGCGATGCTCGACGGATGGAAGGAATTTATAAACTTTTCGAGAAATAAATTATAGAAATAAATTAATATAAAACACGAACCGAACATGGGTTTGGAGTTGTTTTGCAAAGACTCATTGCTGTTTACATTGTTCAAATGCAATGAGTTTATCTACCTAATGTGGTAAAAATCATGTTGTACTATGAACTATCATGTTTTTGTACATATTTCTTACTGGAAATTCTTGTGTATTGTTGTCAAAATTATCAGTTATGATGCTGTTTTTAAAAATCAATCTGATTAAAACAGCCTGTTTGGAACCTGAACTTCTAAAAGAGTTGAGATACCGCGTTGCAAATAGAGCCTAACATGCTCATGCGTTATCTCATTCTGCTCAGTCAATATCGAGCGTTGAGGGTTGAGCAAAAATTGGGTTGGGGCACAGGGAAAAGGATTATCCGTGAGAACACGTAAATCTCGCATAAGATTGGCTCTTGCAGCATCTGATGTTGGTGAGAAGCGAATCAAACATAAAATAAAGCACAAAAGTGAACGAAAAAAAAAACAGAAGAAATGCTCTGCATAAATTATGCTCTTCACTTTTATTGTGGAAACCGCCGAAATGAAAGTAAAATTTATGGTGGGATCAAAATTATTAAGTTTGGTGGAAGGTACGATAAATCGAATTGATTTTTCACTGTTATACGCACCCTGAATAGGTTTTGATGGAGATGAGATGGGATGAGCGTGAAAAAAAAGAGGCCGGGCGAAGATTGAAAACCGACCCAAAGCGCAAGTGATGTATTTTTCTTCGATCGATAAACCCATTTCCTGGCGTTGCCTGCGGTTAGTATTTTTGCACCGACTCGTGGAACCCCGCGGAGCAAATACACAAACAGCGATAAAAAGAAAACCCCGTCATCACTAATAACCAATATTATCTCGAATTCTTTTCGACGATGGAAACGGTGGATTTTTTATTTGAATATTTAATGGTTCCAAAATTATGGCTCACCCCGCAGCGGTTCGGTTCCCGGTGTCCCGAGTAAAAATAGCAATATTTTACGCGAAACACACCCCCCTCCTGGTATGCCTAGCCATACCTGTGTGCCAAAGGGAGCGGGTGCCTTTCGGTACGGTTCGGCAAGTGGACTAAATAATTTGACTCAGTAAATGGAGCCAGAAGTCATGCAGCAGCCATAAAGAACACGTGGTACATGTTGGCATGTGTGCCTTTGTGTGTGTGTGTGTGTGTACGCCGACGTGGGAGAGGATTGTTTGTTCCCAGCATCAACAGTGCTACACCATTCGTCACCGTTCTCACGAGCCACTTGGGCTCCCGGGTCGAATGGATGTGTGTGCGTTGCTGGAAGGACCGGCGAGGGCATCCCGGGTGCCGGGAGTGTGGAGTGTGTGTGTGTGTGTGTGATGAGAAGAATTCAATTTCCGGACAAGTTGAACGGTGGACGGAGGCTCATAGTGGGGTTTTGGCACTCCGAGAAAGAATCCGGCGTACATCTTGTGTATGTGTGTTTGCACGAGTAGTGATGCACGGGGCGTTCTGGTTTGATGATGGTGGCGGTCTGCCTGCTACAAAATGTTCTAATGAATGCAAAAGTTCCATCGGTATGTTGGTCATGCGCTTGGTTCGCGCACTTGGAGGCTGTGGTGCCGGTACAGTGAGTGCTTTGTTTATGTGGGTATGGTGAAGAAATAGTGCCCCAAAATGTCATAATGTTTCTTATAAATTGACCACCGTTATTGACTACAATTTTATTAGGTTCTATTAAGCATATTAAGCGTTTTGTAGTAAGGTAATTCGTTTTTCAAGAAAAAATGTTAAAGTTTGTTCACATGGTACTGCACTGTAAAATGAACGTTCTGCACTGTAGCTTGGGAACTACTTCGTTCTTCTCTCGCAAAAGAAGCTAGGTTAGGCTACCTACTTAGGAATTCATGCCGGCTTATATATGCAGATCTACGAGCGCGTCACTGAATTACATGCCATGATATTTTCGTAAAGTGCTGCCCCTTTTTCATTTGCTCCAGTGGCGGCGGAGGCGGCGGCGGTGGTGGCGACGACGGCACATGTTTCACCCATGGGCTCACGGATATATGGTACGATAGGCTGTTCCCAGGCTGTAGTGCAGCGTTTTTGGAGCTGCTTTTTGCCTTCTTGACTGTTGGTTTCCGAAATCCGTCGTCGGCGATGCCGGTGGCGGTTCGGTGTACCCGCTCCTCGTAAATGGCTCGCGGGAAAACGGGCCGCCCATAGGACGCCCCGCGGCCATGTTGGATATTGCCATGGAAATGAGGCAATTTTTCGCCACCCCGTGGAATTTGTTCAGTTTTTGATTGTTTCGCTTATGGTGTGCTCCAACATTGTTTGTGCCGGCATTAAAACCTGTAGCTTTCATTTGGCGCAGCTTGACGCAGAGGTGTTTTGGGTTTGCTTCAAAACAATTGGATTAGGCTGCGAAACGGAGCGCAATTTAATCTGTTTTCTATGATTAAGGCTCGAACTTTCTGGCAAAATTGTTTGTGCTGAAATATTTCGCTTAGCTGTGTTGGTTATAAGCAGAGCAAATGGGAAGTTGAGATTTATTGTGTAATAAGAGCAATTATAAATCGGAATCAAATATGTATGCGTGCCGTCTATGTTGCAAAATGTGTAGTCTTAATTATCGAATTTAAGCGTCGAAATTAAGACCAATTCATTGTCTCTGTGCTCAAAACAATCTCTCTGATAGTATCACTTTGCCCTTGAATTCTTCTTGTATATTCATCTTTATATTTGGATTGTGGGTTTCTGCTTGTAAGTTGTTTTTCAATGCAAGATCAAAGGATGCCTGTCGGAAAACAAACTGAAGATAAGACTGAGAGATTTAACTTCATAGGGCGTGCGTATCTTTATAATTGTTTTGCTTTCGGAACGAAGTATAAGATCATGATTGGGCTGTTTTCGGAAGTACCATAATATGACGATAAAGCCAACATTGTTTGCCGTTCCGTTGTCAGTGTTATTTAGTCACTTCGTTTAAAAATATGTTGTGATTTCCCGGCGTACGTGCATTTCCAAGTACATCCCCTCCTATAATTGTTCTCGTACTTATTTGTCTCTTTTTTGTCATCTTTCCAGATTTGAAGCGAGAAGCCACAATATGCCACATGCTCAAACATCCGCACATTGTCGAGCTGCTGGAAACGTACAGCTCGGAAGGAATGCTGTACATGGTGTTCGAGTAGTAAGTATGATGAATGCGATATGGCTGCTGTCCCGCTGGAATAAGGCAACTGTGTTGTATCTTTTCAGTTGCTTGTTTTTCAAATCCTGCCTTTGAGCAATTGCCTCTAAGCCACGCTAAGGCTTTGCATTTCGTAAATCTTTGCTGAAATTAATGAGGTTTTTTATGAAAATTCGCTGAATGATGAAATTTGATTAAAATAAATGTAACTCGTAAAGCTGGGCAAACTGTGGTTTGGTTTCAGTGGCTTTTCATCAAAGCGCTCTTTCATGGGGGTTATATTTTAGCTTATTTTAAGCATTTTTTCTGTTTATTTGCCTATTTTTTACAATGTGTTACAAGTGAATGCACTCTAATATAATATTTGATGATGTCAAGAAGTTTTTTAATTGAACGATTGAACGACTTTACAGATCACTTGCCTTCAGTTTCATATTCTATAAATCGATTATTTTGAAACCTTATATGAGAATTGTCTTATGTGCTATTACATATTCCAAAAAATACATGTTCCAAATGTTCTTGTTAAGCATTTAAATGCTGAGCCTACCGATCTTAGCCCATCACTGTTGATCTTTCTGAGAGTTTTTTGCATTATTTTCTCACATGTCGCATAAGAGAAATGCAAACAAAACGTACGTGCTGAGTGGTACTGTTTGTTCTGAAGCCGCACGGGTGGCTACAATATCAGATATGATTCATATTCATGCAGCTGAGAAAATAGATGTCGCATAATGTAAAAGTTTCGGACTGTCTTTTCGCAAACGATTTTTTGTGTGAGTATGTTTTCATAATGGAAACAGGAGAGTTTTTATTTTGTGCAAGAAAGAGCAACCCAGACCTCAGATGTGTTTTCAATAGTCCAAGCAGCTAAGCACATTGTAATTGCACGTATTGTTTTCAAAGAATACCCGGTCGATTGGCAACCGAATCACCGGCTCGCTAAAAAATGTTTCATTATCGAATCACATTCTTCGTTTCGCTCCTTCACGGACACATTCATGGCTTTTGCATTTTTATGCCTGGCAGCTCACAGGCGCGAGGCATAAAGCAAAATTGGAAATAATCGTACGCAGGGGCCGATACGCATCTGGAATATTTCCCGATCGGTTTGCAGTGCCCGCCTCGCGCGCATCTAAATTTATGATTATGGATAAACATCAAGCTTCGCTGAATGGCCGATCTCGTCGCGGGCAGCAGTAGCAGTGATATTTTTGGTTACGCTCGCAGGCCGGCTGGATCGATACTTAACGAATTCTTCGCTGCCTCTGGGCCGCTCCGCCGTGCGATTGGCGTTCCGGTCAGCTTCACCACTCGCATGCTCACATCCGACTGCTGAGTTGTGGTCCTGCTGCGATCGATTTAAAACGTTACCGCGCGTTCGCCTCCCACCTCGTGCATCCGGAGCATTGGTATGTGGCGGAAGTAAAGTGGACTTTTGGAGATGATTACTACCGGCATAATTTTCCGTCGAATCATCTTAAGTGGCCCCGGCGGTGGGTTTGCCGGCCAGCGGACAGTTTGTCTGTCCGCTGACTAAGGATAAAACCCGGGCCTCATCGCCGGGCTTCTTGCGCACACTGTAGAATGCAAACCTTCCTTCGTGGTGCCTTCGGACTTGAAGTGATTTGATGATGGTGCTGTTCTTGCAGTGGGAGAAGGATGATGGTGCTTTCGCTCGGCTCGTTTTCGATAGTTGGATGATGGCCTATCGGCCAGCAAGATTGGCCAGCGAACACCATCTGCAAAACTGTACGCATTATACGCTGCGGAAAACTTTCCCTGCGGCAACTGACACGAACGGGAAAGGGACACCCGTAGGAAACGCTCAATCTTGAACGTTTTGAACACTGATCGAATTAGTGTAATTAGATTTTACTCGACAGCAGCCGCTCGGCTCTCGACGACTCTCGGCAGAAAGTGGAAGTGGCTGTCCTTTTTCGGTGTCTATTGCCTCCAATTTAAGCTCTCTAGGAAGGGGGATTGTGATTGGGGTTGGGAATGGCGGCAGCGAAAATGTGTGTGTGTGTGTGTGTGTGTGTGGGTGCTATGACCGTGCGGAGGGTTTGTGTTTGAATAGGAATGTTTGTTTTGTCTCCCTCAACTGCAGGGCTGATGGTGATCGTGGGCGAAAATGGCCGAATGCTCGAAATAATATGGCGTAGGTTTCACAAACGACAAAAAAAAAGACCAAAGTGAGAACACTGGTGGTGATATGGAAGGCGCGTGGCAAACTAAATTAAAACTATTTCAATAACAATATAGGCGTGTGCGATTGGGACAAAGTTTTTGTCTTCTCGACGCTGTGAAAATGTCTTGTGGAGCAAGTTTTCTTCGCCCAAATTGGTTCATCGTTGGTGGGTGCGGATGCGGTGCAATAATGCCACATCGGATGGTGCAATTGTTGGGTGCCTTTTATTGAGCGTTTGTTGGAAGTAGTTAAAGCGCTCAATCTTCTCGATAGGTGTAATCTAGTTCCATAGCCATCTATCGCTCTCGTTTTCAGTAGTAATAATTCCGTGGGTTTTTAATCGTTCGATCCCGAAACGGCATATTGGTGGCACCGTTTTTGTCTTAATCAACCCTTCGCAATGTATCGTCGGCAATTAATTCGCTCTGCGTAAGAGTCATTAGTTACAGCATCTGCCAAACACATATCACTCATTGCAAAGCGATCAGACACTTTCTATCCCGTTCGACACGCTATCCATTCCCGTGCGGTCACGTTCCATCGCCAAATTGCTCACATTTCCCACGCGGTGTGGTAGGGTGCAAATTTGCCAGCACTCTCGATTCAATGGAAGCAATCAAACCGCACGGATCCATTTGTGTTTTGTTTTTAAATTACACTCGTTTCCAGTTCATTATGGCCATAAACTGAACCAGCGCGGGATCGAACAAAAAAGATCCGGTTTGAGGAGCAATTTTTCCATCATGCTGAAATATTAGTTGGAGCTTCTCTGTTTTTTTTTCTTTGTATTTCCTTGTCCACTCCGCAGCTGTTCGTTAATAAAGCAACCGCGCTGATTGAGCTCGCCTGGCACCGTTATGGTATCACGTTTTGGAAGGGATTATATGTTAAACGAGCGCGATAGGGCTTCGATACGCGTGTCCTGGATGGGTTTTTCGTTGGTACCGGAGCCGGCGGCTCCTGTGTGTGCGGAATCGATCGCACTCGATAGGTTGTCGGAGCTGATTGGGTTCGAAGTGATGTTTGACGTGACCGCCGGCGGTAGGAGCCTGTGATTATTACGATGCAAAGCGTGCTGCAGTTTATGAATGCAAGAGCCGCACACTTACTAATTTGACGATGTATGCTGAAACAAAAGCAAAATTGGTTGTTTTTCGGTATGTGAAAAGAGCGTGCTATACACACACTTTCAAACCGCTATTGTTTCGATTGTTTGGAGCGGCAGTTTTTATAAGACAGAACAGCGCCCTTGCGAACAGTTAATTTATTCAATCGTAACATAAACACGCCGGCAACACCGCAATGAATGATGGCCGCGTAAAGGATGTAGCATGATTGATTCTATAAAATCACTCTTGTTTAAACTGCGCCGGTGGTGAAACGTGACGCTGAAAGTGTTTCATAACGGGTAGCGCTTACGATGAAACATCACTCAATGCCGCCCTCTCCGGCAGTTTCGGCGCTGGTTTTGGTTTTATTTTACCACCGCGAACCATTTGCACAGAGCACACAGAGTGATGACGAACCGGTTCTTTGTCATTATCATATTTTATCATGTTTAATTTCGTTAGCCGTGTCTGCATTAGGCAGTTGACGTCCGTGTGACCGGTCCGAGGATTCGGAAATCAAACAAGCGATACCGACCGGCGATGGAGGCTTCTGCGATTCTTGTGCCGGCCGATATCATTCTCCGGGGAAATCGTGCGCTTCGGTACGCTGCGGAACGATGGATTGATGATTCGTTTATTTCTTTTGCGCTCTGGTTTCCGTTCCGTACCAGTCGTACCGTGTTTGATTACCGGGGCCTTCCGAAAAGCATTTGCGCCACGTCACTATCGATGGCGGCGATATTTGTTTGCTTTGTCATCGATGCTTGAGTAAACTGATACAATATTTCGCCTCTGTTTCTTTATCGCTTCGCGCCATCGTGCAACACTCGCACGCCTTTCTTCACCGCCCGCGCGCACCCTGACGCATGATGGAACAGCATGGAAGGATCAGACATTTGCTTCGAGGTGGTGCGTCGAGCCGTAGCCGGATTCGTGTACAGTGAAGCAGTCGCGTGGTAAGTAAAATTGTTGTTTTGCGTGTGTTTGTTTATCGGTGTTTGGATACACATTTTCGATTACAGAGTACTGATGGTTCAGATTTTTTTGTTCAAATGTTCATCTCGTTTGTTTGTGGAAGATGGGTAGTTCAATCAGTAAATGTTTAAATATAGCATATCGAACGAATTCCGGGCATTTTAATCGAATAGGAACTGATTGCGTTTTAAATGTAATAAGTGATTGACTGATTCGCCGAACATTCTCATCTCCGTGAATTGTCATTTAATAGTTACGCGATAAAATCAGCTTGTTATCTCTATTCAACGTTCCACGAATATTTCGCCATTATTTATCATTCTATTGGCTTCAGTGGTTAGGGCAATTGATTTCTAGGGAAATGATGTTATCCACCACGCATTGAACACTGATCGATAATTAAAGATATTCACAATGAGCAATCAAACGAACGCATGAAATCAGTCTGGGATGGTTTTCGCAGTCAGCGCCACCGATTACGCTATTGTTTCTCAAGCGAAAGTAATTTAATTTTCCAAAATTAACCAGTGCATACCCACTGAACAATGGACGGTTTGCTGATGCTGCAGCTGCCGTTACGTTCGGAAAATTTTCCGGCTGAAGTCTAATCGTGCTCGCTAATCGATTTCTCCTTCTTCCTGCTTCGTCCTGACAGTCACTATTTACGCCAGATTTTGGAGGCGCTACGCTACTGCCACGAGAACGACATCATTCATCGGGATGTGCGACCGGCCTGTGCACTGCTGGCTACCGCAGATAACTCGGCCCCCGTCAAGCTCGGCGGATTCGGTTCGGCCGTCCAGCTTCCCAATGGGCGCGATTCGGTGGAGACGCATGGTGAGTTTGGATGGTTGTTTTTTATTCATTGCAAGCTTATTGTTTTGCGCCTGAGGCGCAAAGGATGGAGAATGCGTCCAAACGGGATCTGCGATAGATAGATTAAAATTTTTCAAAATTCCTCAATTATGGGAAACTTGTGGTGTTTGTGTTAGCTTTCCTGTGGTATGGAGTGATTTGAAATGTTTTATATTTACATTAAGTTCTAGGGTTCAATTGTGTTAACAATTTTAAATTATACGCTTAAATCAAATTTAATTTAAAATACGATTAAATTTACGAGGTAAATTTATAAAGTTTATGCTATTATAATAGTTTGGTCGTTCTACTATTTTCTGTAATTTTCAATGTCAATGGAGACGCCTGGTATTTTGTGAAATTTTAGTTAATAATGGCAGCTGAAAAATCGTAAATGGATTGAATAATGCGTTGCTAATACTTTTGGCTTTCAACATTGTTTTGTGAATTACAGTAACTTATTTATTAAATGTTTTGGTTTTTCATGAAAGAATCATAACATTATTTTCTGCAATGCGCAGTAAACATAGTTTCAGTAATGGTATTTATGTTTTTCCATAGAAGCTTTAAACCTAAGATGTCCCCCGGTTAGGGCTCGAAGAGAAAACAAAGTCGAGGAATGGTTCGTTGAGTTGGGATTAGTAAGAATGGTTTTGTCCTATTTGAATTTCGAGTTATTAAAAACAATGGTGAATTGTAAACTAACACAAAAAGAAATCAATGTATTGTTCATCCCGTTTTGTCCGACTGTAGGTAATTACACCCTCGTTAAGCGGCCGGAGGCATATGCACAAAAAGCATGTAATGTGGTGTTATCCGAGAGATTATGTTTTTTTTGTGTATTTTCCCAGCCATTGAAAGATTGAGTACCCAATTGGGACTCAGTTTCAACAGTGCGCGGAACGGACGCCGTCGAAAGATAATTAATAGAATGCTTCACGCGCTGAATTAATAAGCTCGAGCGGTAAATTAATGAACATTCTCCCCACGGGCAAATTTTCGGTTCGGTTTGTGTGGTTTGTGTGGCGTGAGTGAGTGGTTATGTTTTGCCTCGCTGTTGCTCTTGTTAAAGTCCAGCTTCGCCCGTGCCTTTGCAATTAGGTCGAGAGGGCGACGAGCGAGGGAAAACCAGAAAAAAGGTCAACGATGTTTGATTTGCTTTTGAAATCGAGATATAAATATATGCTAAACGATCCGAAAGCCGGTGGTGCGGTTTTACTGTGAAACAGCGGCATGGCGGAGAATGATTTGCGTATGAAATAAAGCAATTGTTTGAACATGTGCCGCTTGTTGGCATTGCAACGATGGCTTTCGGCTGAGTAGTGCTTGATGATTTCAGCTTCCAATTAATTGCAAAATGCGTCTATTTATATCGTAGTTATAAAAAAAAAGTTTTTTACAACCTTTGCTTTGGTTTCATAACTTAAACTTATCAATAGATTATAATTTGAATAAACTCTCAGCGGCACATCAAGAGCATCGTGACAATATCTGATAAAAAGTATCCAATATTACATTAGTCAGCCAAACTGAGCTACTGAGAAATCAAATTCAGTTATTTGACATTCCGCGATGCAATCACTGTGAGTTATTGTGCAAACCCCTTTTCCACACTTCATTGCAATGGTAGCACCACAAACTATCAGCGTTCATTGTGTTCACAGACTGTCTTCCCTTCGTACCAACAGTACAGTATTTGTTTTACGGTATTTGCTATCTCTTTTTCTTCCATATCTTTTCATCTATTCCCTCTCGGCCAACAACATGTTCGCTCAAACACAAACGAAACAATACAAACACACAAACACACACATACGCGCTTCCTTTGTCACCTGCCGTAACCTGGTGTGGATGCGCCCGGTACAATGGTTGGACACATGGTTGTAGAAAGAGGTGACCCCCATCGCTCGTTTTTGAGCCCTAGAGGAAAGCTCTACCTGAAAACAGATTGTGAGGGTAAGCAACAAGCAGTTTCATTTCTGTCCGTTTGTTTTTTCTTCATCTCTGTGTGCAATTATCTGTAACTATTATGTTTTTTTTTTTTCTACATATCATAGTCTCTTCTACGTCGTTGCTTTCGGTTTGCATCGCCTTCACGACTTTTGCTTTATGTGTTACACATGAGTCTGCCTGTACATCGCGTTTTTCGTTTTCGGTTTCGCTCACGTACACATTCGTTATTGTTTGCCTGTGTATAGTTGTGGGTTTTTCTTATTGTACTTGTTACTTTGGAATCGTTTCTTCGTTTCTTCTCGATGTCATTATTTCCGGTCTGGCAGCTTTTGCCTGAGCGGGAGAAGATACTGTGGTAATCAGCAACAGACGTAACCATTAGCTTGTACAGTAATTTCTATTTGGCATACCGTTTGACATACACTTCTGCGGACTATATGAAGCACAAATCATGCAAAAGAACAAATGAAAACAGTCCATATGGTACACAACGGTCTGGTAGGCTTTTATGTTTACTGTTTCACTTATTACACTGTATAAGTATTGCGTAATTTTTGTTCTGGCAGATACTTGTCTTATCTCTGAAGCTTTTTGAGTTAAGCAGATTGTTTCGTTGAAGATTTTTTCTTCTCAAGCACACGGTCTAATCAACATCTTTCATCGAAATCTTTTCATCCATCTAAAAAAAACCGCCACCACGCTCAGATCGACCGAACCGACGCACCTCTGTTTGTTTAGCGACATTTCACGAAAGACAATAACTTCTGTGCAGTTGATCGGAAAGTCTCTCGGGTTTTTAGAAGGTTCTGATTCTGTGCGGGAGGATGGCGCCGGAAAGCGTATTCATGCCGAAGCTTGTTGCCAGCAACCGAAGGCAAAGATGGCGAAACCAAATGGGCAAGTTTTTTTTTGTCGCTGCTAAGAATACCGCCCACAACGCCGTTCGATCAAAGCAGCGCAAAAGAACATGCGGTTTATTGGAGTGGCAAATCATTTCCAGCTGCCTGGTGGACAGCGCTGGGTTTGCCGGCTACTAGCTTCGCTTCGGTTTTGAGATATTTGCATGAAATGAGAAAAGTTTTACTTGAATAAACCGCTAAACGCTTCTATTGGAGCTTCTTCCGCTGCAGGAATTGAATGGTCGGTAGTCGTGATGTTTGGAGAGGCGGGTGCGGCATGGTGACAAGTTGACTTGTCATTACTTGCGAGGAATCAAACGGTCTTTCGGAGTTTGTTCCCAAATAAATTTCCGGGTGAGAAATTGCAGGAATGTGTTAAGTGAATTCTAAATTCGAAGCTGTTATGAGTTATTGGTATGTTCGGCTCATGCTTTTTTCCTTTAACCCAATATTAAGGTATGGTTTAGTGTGTTCTAAACATTTAATGTTTCGAAATTGTTTTTGTGTGTATTGTAAATGATAACATTTTACTGTTAAAGATTTGTTTTCATTGCTCTTTTGTTGAAATATGTAGATTATAATTTTAATTGCGCGTTCGAACGAGTAATTTATCCATTAGTAAACTCTTTCCAACACTGCAGTGCTTGGTGGTGGTGGTGGTGGTTGGAATGTCGTCCGGACAGGTAGCACACCAAACTTTTTGTGGTTTTCCCATCTTCCCAATTTGACGGCTAGGTAGATTTATCCTACGTAAATACTCAACCCGGACTAGCTTTCTGCACCAAACACTCGGCAGTATCAAACACGGCCAGGGAAACGGTCGTGAAACTTTCACTCGGTACTTAACGATACCAACAGTTTGTTGTTCAAATATTTAGACTGTGAAGCACGGCGAGTGTCGCTCGGCGGTGTAATGGGTTTAGCAGTGGTGTGAGGTTTGTAACGGTCAGCTGTGGGTGTACAGAGCACCGATGAGGATGAAGAAGGTTGGACTGTAGTCGTTTTGCTAATAATAGCAAAACGTCAACCTCAGCTGGTTCGCTGCAACGTATACACACACCCACACGCTTAACGGGGCTGGCACGAGACGTGCGGGGAATTGCGCGTTCAAAGGGTTTGGAAATGCACAGTGAAGAAAATTTCAGGCTTCTACCCGAAGAACTATGGCGGCGAAAGGCGAGAAACTTAGTTTTAGGTTTAGTTTTAGGGATTTGCACAGAATTATCGAGGCCCGGTTCGCATGGGTTGACCTACGGGATGATAAATTACAAACTTTATGTTGCTGTTTCTGATTGAAACAAGTTTTGAATGCCGGAACTTGTACTAGAGCTTGTAGATAAATTTTCGAAGGCCTCTTGGGAGGTGCTTGCTAACAGCAAGTTTGGTGTGCGTGTGTGGACTCAAATGTGTTTGGATGTTTTGAAGATGAACATCATGCTAACAGCCATCGCACTTGTTTGTCAATAGAATTTGGAGCATGATTTTTTTAATTCACAGTTCACTTGGAGCCTCACTGCCGATTCTGGAAGATATGTTTTGAGCGCAAAAGGATTCCATGGTCTGAAGCTGATTGAATAAAGTACAAAATATGACGCTTCGTTTCGTTTACCCGATACTGCTATTATTGATAAAATAATTGCCTAAGAATGATACGTTAATGCACACCGAAAAAGGTACGGTCGTCCCGGGATGATACCAACTCTCACCCTAACACAATGGCCTACCAGTCTTATCCATCTCGAGGGTAAGAGTCCATGCTTCTTATCGACCTATATCCGTCGGATTTCTCGACAGCTGAGCGTGTGTGTATGTGTGCGCTTATCTATCGCGTAGGCACGTTTGCGGAATTCTAAATCACTTTCAATTTGTCAGACCGCTCCGCGCTCGGATGGAGTGACCGGGCTCGTTGCCGGGGATCGGTGGCTCGGTGATTGGGCATTTTAGTGTGGTGTGGTGATTTTTCTAGATTGCTTTTCTGGCCAACCGAACTGAGCTGAACCGTGGAGGGTTCGATGTCGAAGGCTTTATTGAATTGAAATAAGCTATCGCTTTTAGTGATCTTCACTTGGGAGGTTCACTGAAAACAGACATTGACGCTAGGGGGAGTAGCAACGATGGGGAGCTGGGGGAATGTGGGTCGACTGAAAGCAACGCATCAACTGTTGGGACGTGTTTCGGGAAAAGATACTTGCATGGCTGAAAGCGAAAGGCTCGGACTGACGCATTGGAGTATATTCAAATGCTAATGCTGCGGAGGGAGGAAAAACTATGGAAATTAATGCTCCTATTGAATGAGTATGTATATTTACACGTGTGCCGTATTTAATTATATTCAACTGCTTACCATAGCACCTTTAAAAGATTTACGGAACAATCTTCACGAACCATACAAGCACACAAACCCAATACACGTGGATAACGTTAGTCTGTGTTTATCGTAAACTATCACACTTCATATGCAAGTAAGCATTACACCATGTACGTCGGGATTCCTTCAGAAGCAGACGGATGAAGGGAATCCAACAGGCATATAAACTCACCTCTCCTAGAGTAAACGATAGTTTTCGGCTTTCTCTCGGTTTCTGCCTCTTTTCGGTTCCCTCAACGTCACCGGCGACGTTCAGCTTCACACGCCAAAGAGTTTTTATATTTATCAATCACCATTCAATGCCGTGGCCCGTGGCCCTGATCCATCCAGCGTTTTCAAATATATGTTTCGTTTCTTTTTCTCATTCATTTTGAACGTTGCATCGATCCCATAGGACGGGTGGGATGTCCTCACTACATGGCCCCGGAGGTGGTGGCCCGGCGTGTCTACGGCAAGCCCTGTGACGTCTGGGGTGCTGGCGTGATGCTACACGTCCTGTTATCCGGTCGTTTACCTTTCCACGGATCCGGCAAACGCCTGCAGGATGCCATCGCGCGGGGCCGGGTGGCGGTAAGTATGGCGGCAGCATGCGATTGCCCTCTCATCTTCACGCTCCCGAGAACGGCGGATTCCTTATCGAAATCGATGTCAATCGATGCGAAGGATGCATCCCGGAGCGGTTCTGGCGATGCTATTTACGTACCGCGTGACGGAATTCGATATAGAGCCCGACGCTCCGGCACATTCCTTGGCGTTTGCTCCGAACGAGCATGCATAACGTGTTATCCGTACCCGATTGCTCCATTTCAGCTCGATACCCCGGAATGGAAGCATGTATCAAGCACTGCCAAAGATCTGGTTCTGAAGATGCTTGCACCCAATCCCATCAGCCGGCCAACGATAACGGAAATTCTGGATCATCCTTGGATACGGGTAAGGAAGCGGGTGGGGGGGGGGGTTGGTTCAAATTGTGTTAAGTAAGCCCGTTCGCACGCACACTTTACAGGATCGCGACAAACTGCAACGCATCCACCTGGGCGACACGGTCGAGGAGCTGAAGCGCTACAACGCACGCCGCAAACTGAAAGCCGCCGTCCAAACGGTGGCCGGCGGTGTTGCGATGGACCCACTGTGCTGTGCCGATACGGACTCAAGTGAGTATTGCGCATTGAACATAGAGAAAAAGGACCAATTCATTTTAATTTTTCCCCCTGTAGTTATTGGAGGCTAGCTGAAATGTTCGAAGTTAATATATGACGTGCAAAACAAGAGGCTTAGTTTATGAAGATGCTGTTTACAGTACTCTATATAAGTGTTCATTGTTCCACACCGAAGAACAGATTATGGCGTTCAAACACTCGAAAACATCTGCAACGCAGATGGCTTCATTTGAATCAAACAAGGCTGCTTGTGATCATGGCTTAATTTAAAAACCTCACCCAAACACTTTGCATACTCAACCAGAAAAAGAAAGCACCGCAGAGCCCTGTTGAAGCTCATGGCTATGTTAAAGCTGCACTTCGGTCTGGCAGCAGATTTAACTGCATTCGGCCATCGTTCCTGTGGGCACCGGCAGCTTATGATTAGCATAAAAGATGTGCCATCGTGACGGGCCTTACGGGGAAAGTTTGCGTTTTGCTCAAGGACACAAACTAACGACTAATTAAAATGCAATTGAACTTGTTTTTCGTCTGCGATCCTATGCGGTCCTTTGGCTACGGTGGAAAATTGTCATGGAGGCGTATGACAAGGCTACAATGCACAACGAAAGAGCGTGACATAAACAGTAATCCCGACAGTTTGTGAACAAATAGAGCGAGAGAGAGAAGGAACTAGAGAAAGAGAGTAGGATAAAGACAGTGGATGCGAGCAGGATTCAACACCATTACCACGTCCGGATGAGTTGGCCCAAAGGAGGAATTATTAAAAAAAGTTCCACCGCTGTTTTGATGCCTTCTGCACGATGGTCTCGCTCCCGCTTTAATGGGATGTCTCGTGGAGCGGTGTTTCGTTTATATATATATATTTTTTTTTTCTCGTTTGCATGAACCGTGCCGTCGCTTCAGCGACATGCTCGAATGTCCGTGTCATCTGCCAGAGCATCGGTCTGCCTTCTTTAATGTTATTGAAATTGCCTGCGGTTACAAGCCGTGCGGCGCACAGAGGTGCGGTCGTCCGTCCGTGCTCCGTGATGCGGCGTTAACGTCGCGAGATGACTTGTTGCTCTGCCTGCCATGTCGCGTGCTTGCCCGCCTGCCTTGGCAGTCGGTGTCTGCCGGGTGGATAATGTTTAGTGCACAGTGCTTAGAGTTTATACGTTCGTCGCGCTCGGTACGTGCTAGATTGCCAGCGATATGAGGGCAGCTTCGGGGATGCGAGGTACTTAGGGCGGTCGAAGAATCAGGTCCATCTGTTCCGTATGTGTGCTGCGAGATGGATATTTTATTACCGACGACATTATGCGCTGTATGTTCGATGGGTTTTTCGGGGCGATTATGTTTAAATGATGCCATTTGATAGAGTTATTCAATCGGGGCGGAGACGGGGCTTAGAAGGGAACTACGAGTACGTGGATTAGGGTGGAAGATGAAAGAAATCATCAATATGTTGCCCACAATAAAATGTGGGTTTTATGATTATGTTTTTATTATTTGCGCCGTACTGGGGGGAGACGCGCTTCAATGGAGCCTGTTTTAAAAGGCGTAGACGTAAAACATGTCCCCTCCCCTCTTAAAGTCGGAGTACATTTGATACGCGATGAAGCAGTTTTCTTTTTTTTGTCCTCTCGCAAAGCCTGTTTGAAACACGTACACGTTATGTAGATGCTTTAAGAGTTTGATTTATGTTTACTCTCATTACTTTCGTTTAGTAACGTTTGGTTATTGGTTCGTATGGCCCCAA
This sequence comes from Anopheles dirus, assembly GCA_000349145.1. NCBI lineage: Eukaryota > Metazoa > Arthropoda > Insecta > Diptera > Culicidae > Anopheles > Anopheles dirus. Next base: position 8,026,617 of record KB672979.1, read on the forward strand.
GCAAACCTTGAGCCATACACCGCCACACTCTCACATGCATACACACTTACTTTACGCTGTTCATGCTTATTGTTTCTTTCTCTCTTTTTTCTTCTCGTTTTTGCTCCCTTCACTCACATTGTTCCTCGCGTGCCGCTCTCCCCTCCAATGCTGCAATGCCCCCCAAATCAACTTCACCGTCCTCATCCGCAACCGGAAACGCTGAAACGCAACCAATGTAAACCCGCCCCGCATGGGTGCCGAACCACCAATACGTAGTGGCCATTGGTACAGCGTCGGAGAGCCTCAACGAGTGGGCCGACGAGGAGGCCGGCCTGGAGGCGATCCAGAAAATTCTTGACTCATTAGACGATATCATTGCTTTGCAAGATGCGAACTGCGATCCGGATGTGCTGGCCGGTATGCTGCGCGACGTCAAGCTGCACGAACTGCTGCAGGTAATGGAATGATGCTCTCCGTGTATGTGTGTGTGTCTGTAATGTGTGGCTCTGTGTACGTGTGGCGAAGATTAGTAGATCAGTAGTACCGCTCGTGTTGAATGCTGCACTCGAATGGTGTAGCGATTCGTTTCTTGTCGTGGAATGTCGCGTACTTAAGTCCGTCACCATGGAGTGAGCACACATCCACGGCAAAGAAACCGAACGAACCGCACCGTTCACTTGAGTTACCGATGTTCGTTTCACGTTGGGTTTCTTTCTAACTTTTACCTCTTTCTCTTTCTTTTTTCGTTTCACTGGTTTTTCTTTCTCAATTTTTTTACCATCGTAATCATTTTCATCATCACGCTTGGCTCATTGAACGGTGCGACATGGAAACATACGCTCCATGTGCGAACACCCATAAACACTCTGGCAACCGGGACGATAACAACCGTGCTGGTCGAACCCATGCGCCACCCAACGGAACGGTTCGAATGCCGTCCGTCCGTCCATCCGGCCTTTTCGCTGCGGGCTTTGGGGCTGATTACGCTGCTGCAGTTGTTCGATAGAATCAGTAGTTCGGTTATCAATCCATCACGGGCACCGCCGGGAGACGCCATCAGCCGGTGCCGGGACGCGATCGATGCCATCTCATCCACCGGAGGACACAAGTACGGACGGGAGAAGTCGGAGCTGATCGGCCTGCTGGGATCACCGCACATTCAGGTAGGTTGCCCCGAACACTCCCTGGGGGGTGGAGGGCGTGGAAAACCCCTGTCCCAAGCAGCGCGGAAACTCACCATCCAATCATCCGGTCATTTTATGCTGCCAATTTGAGTTGCGTGCAATGTGCTTTTGTTGCATTCTCCATTACCGTTGGTGCGGGTTGCATAGAATATACACACACACGCGCGCGACGGCGTCGGAGTGTCACAATTTTCCCGTCAGACGTCACCAGCATCGGTAGCGAGATCCGGTTCGTGGCCACGATACGCTGTTACGCGGTTCGCTTTTCCGCGCAGGCGCCTTAACGCTCGGAATGAAGCGCCAACCCGCGATGGGTACGGCAACATCGGTGTTCATCGGCGCTTTGGGTACACTGGGAGCTTTTCGCCCTTGTGGAAGCTTTTTGCGTTGAAAGCTCCGGCTGGCGGGTTTGTGTACGCGAAAATAAGGCGGCTTCTACAGGTTTCGATGAAGCGAATTTTTAATCGATTGTTCGTCCTTCACCTAAACTTCCTTTCCCATCAGCATGTCAATCCGAAGTGAGCGTTTATTTTTCATTGCTCTTTGTGTTTTGCTAGATTCTGTGTGATTTTCTTCTTATTAATTTCTTATATCGTTTTATTCCCCTACCCTCCGGAGGCGTTTTTCCAATCTCCATGTTCCGATAGATAGGAAGCGTTCGACGCGGCGGCGAAGAGAGGAGGGGGCAGTTTGCTGTGGATGATGTTTAATTAAATTTTTCTAATTATATCATCCTGCCCGGCCGGAAGCGGGGAATAATCCTTGTGCGTGTGAAGCTTTTTTTTTGCTGGTCCGTTTTGGCTTTTTGGGGATCCGCGGTCGGTTAGTGCTTTGTTGACATTGTGTGTTTTAAAATATGAATAACAAAATTCGGAAACGAGAGCAGCGCTACGATCGACCCGGGAAACAAATTGAATCCAAACCAAAATCGAACCTTAATCCGCAAAAGTTATTGCGGTGAGATTCAGATAAATCAGGGATTGTGTGTTCGGTGGTGTATATTTTTGCGGGTGTAGCAAAAAGTTTTCGGTGAAGAAGAACAAAGGCAGCCTGATTTAGCGGGTCAGAAATTTGCTTCCTTAAATGCCGTGCCATTTTTTATTTTTTTGCAACACAACAGCATTCTAAAGCAACACTGTTGTGCCGCTTCATGTTGATTCCATGAACTTTTTAATGAGTATCTGTCAAGGATCGTAAACGCGATAAAAATCGATTGCACGTCGCGTAACTCTTACCGATCGGTACTCTGCAGTGTGCAGTCGACGGAGCCGGCAGACAGAGACCGAAATGGTGCCAAATTAAAAGCAAAATGTCTCGCTAAACCAATAAAACTTACCTACTCGGAGAGCCTACGGCGAATCGTAAAATGTTTGGTACGATTTTTTGCTGCTTACCGTCTCCGAAACAATTGGGAAGAGATACATTGAATTTGTTTCGTTTGCTTTGAATTGTGAATTTAAATAATTTCGCGGTACAGCAAAAAAAACGGCTGTTTAAAGTGTGTATTGATTGTTATTTGTCTAATAATATAGGATTTTAAAGAAGCTAGCATATCAATGGCAATATGTACGTTTTTAGTTTGCTTTTAATAGACGTTAAAATCCTTTTTACAAAAAATGAAACAAACATAAAGACGAAACTAGCTTTAAAGTGATGCTTACACGCTGTCGTTCTACGTCGGCTTCAGCCTTTCACCTTGAGCGAAGCATGAAAATTTAAATGCAAAATCACTAGCATCGTTCCGCGGGACGGGCATGTTCAATACATCCGGTGTTCGCCGGTACGCGCGGGGAGAAAAACGTTTCCGAGCACCATCTATTTGGCGCTACAGCGCTTTCGCAAATGTCATTCGAGTAGGCCTCGTCCCTCCCGGTGCTCGATGGGTGATAACTACCATTGCCAACGCCAGATGTGGCACCCTCTCGGGGCACAAAAAGTGGAGTGGCTGGTGGATCGGTCTTTCCTTTGCCGATCCCGCCGGTATGTGGATGCTTTTGCTCGATTTTTCATGCCGCATGGTTCATACGGTGGGCGTCACCTTTCTTGAAAACGGAAGAAGGTCAGCGTGGTAATGCGTGTGTGTGTGTGTGTGTTTTTGTTTTTATTGCGAAGCCAGCGAACACAGGTGCGCGCAACAGCTGAGCCTGAACCCATTTTGATTCGCAGAACAGAGCGTACACGCCTATCCACCTTCTCGCCTCCCGCCCGGATCCGGTTTCTGTGTTATTTGTTTCGCGTTTAGTGTTGCTGTACGAAGGCTATGGCAAAGCTGCACATTTGGCGTGAGGCATTAGTGTCCGCATCGAAGCAAGCGTGCCAGCGCCCGGTTCTAAAGTTAAAACGATTGTTTCCAGGTCACTTTTTCTTCGCTTCGTGGGCTCAAGGGCTCAGCTAAACAGATAGTTAGTTTAACTCTCCATTTCCGCACTAAAGGCGAGCTCACCGAACACGACACATTTCGATGGGCATTCGAGACAGCTTGGGTTAGGAGGGTTTCGCTACAAACAAAAAAGAAAAAAACGTTTCCTCTTCGGAAACCTTTCGAAAGAGGAATAATCAGCTTCAGAGAATAAGCTTCTCGGGTTTTTTCTTCGTTCTACTCATCTCAATGTGCTTCCCAAGCAAAAGGATTTTGTGACTACGGCTGGGCTTTGTTCGCTCGAGAGGTTTTTTTGTGCGTTCATTCTTCCTTAGTGCATACGAACAAATCCCAACATCTCTGGACGTGATCGTAGCGAACGGACGACGCTACCTCGGTGATGTCGGAGTTCTAGATATTAGTAAAGAGAAAAAAAACATATCAAAACGAACTCCCCGACAGCAGCGCAGGATTCCTCGCAGATTAATATATCATTCATTATGATTAAATATTTGACTATTGCTTGCAGTGATTTTAATATATTTCGCAGGAGCATCCCGTGCTCGTGTCGCCCGCTGCAGTCAGTTTCAGCCCTCGTCCTTGTGTGCGCTGTTTGCACTGCCGTCTTCTCCCGGGCAGCTTTAAAGCACGCCAGCAGTTTTTCAGCCCGTTTGCAGCTTCTCCCGGCGCTGTGGGACGAATATGCTGACCCATATAGACGCTGCCGCACTGTATCGCTATATAGCCCGCCCTCAGACTGGTAGTTTTGACGATAGCGTGCCGCTATAGTAAGCCAATTCCGGCGCAACTTCGTATCTCCGGTTTCGTGGACAAACTCCGCCGTGACTGCATGAATGTGCAGAAAACGCAGCGATTGGAGCGAAAGTGCAGGCAGCGCAGAGTGTGGACGAAAAAGTACACACGGCTCGGTGGATGCATGTTTGTGGAATTCATCTCTGGAGCGTCGCTATTAAAAAATGAGTCTGCATCTTTCCACGTCCGGTACTATGCTGGGTGGCTGTGCCTGTGTGTTTATGTGTGGATACTTCTGCTGGATCTCTAGCGATCCGTGAATGACTTTCATGTGCGGCTGCTGGTCTGGCAGGGCATACCAGCCCGACCAATCTAGATCCTGCGGAACTCCACGTATACCTCGGTGTACCGCATACCGCACACTGGCAGGAATAGGACAGGACAGAACGCACGCTCCAGACAAGTTCCCCGCTCGGGGATGGATTATAAGAATCTTTCGAGTTGACTTGCATGTGGTCCATGTGTTGCCGCTGCACTTCTTCGACATGCACGATTGCATCCAGTGCTCTCGGCGGCTCGCTGTTGGGGTAGGTTGTTATTTTTTCTCTCTCCTCCCGGTGCCCCCACCATTCTCTTCTCGCGTGCGCTGTTGTCACACACAGCTCGTGCGCTTTGCTGGTGTTATTATGAATGCGAGAGTCCTCTTTCCTTGCAATTCATTCGCCATCAAGTGCAGGACGGCCGGTTGTAGGTGAAGGTTTTTGCAGCGTTTACGCTTTCGCTTGCCCTCGTTAGGTTCGGCCGTTTTCCTTCTTCTTCCCAGTACCCTGCGGGCGCGGCGAAGAAAAAAACAGCACACTGTACACTTGCTTACGTGGCCAAGTGTGTGATTGATTATGGAGCACGGGCAGCGAGTGGTTTTGATACGGGAGCCTTCGCGTTCGAGGTTCCGTGGCCACGGGCGCGACGAAAGCGAAACATCTGGGGCGAAACTGGGCGGAGAGTAAAGATTTAACCCACAGCTTCAAGCAAAAGGAAACCGCTGCACGGTGTGTGCCCGTTTGGAACCGCTTTCTCCCAGAACGTATTTGCATCTGGGACGATAAACGATGAGGATGTGACCAAGATTAAGCGAATGCATATACACGCAGGCGGGCAGGTGTGCGGGCGCGAGAAAGAAACGAAAGCTAAGCAGTCGGTCGGAGCAAAAGAAATGACTTCAATGTGTATTTAATAGTTTTTGGAGTGCAACAGGAACGAAAACAGTTGACGGGAGTGGGCGGTGTTAAATTTAAAAATAATTTATTTGCTTGTGTGGTGATTTCGGACTGATGAGTTCTGATCATCGGTGGGATCAGCAGTGACGAGGCGGAACGTTTAACTGTGTGTCCATTATTATGGTAATCAGATAATCAGATGACCTCTGGAATGTTTAATTAATTTTATTACCATTAGATTGTGAGATTGGTTTTATTTCTTCGGATACCAATTGTTTGTTTACTTTTGCTTCGAAAACATTGTGTTGTATTTTGCGATTTATGAAATGGTCACTTTAACATTCCAACTGGTTTTACTTAGCTCTTATAACTAACTGGCATACCGACTTTTCCACCTACACGGTGATGGGTTGGCTGCAAATAATTGCTATAATCGCAGTAGAATATTTCGAGCATCCGTGTCGTCCGATAGACGATGCTAATGAACATTCGATGTGGTATCGCTGCACCTCCATTCGGGAACAATTCGATTACACTCAACTACTCTGTCCCAGCTTGTAATTAGACGGTGTATTCTCGTTCCCCAATTCACTTAAGAGTTGTTCGAACCATTGCACGGGTAAACAATAGCCGTTCCCACAGTTCGCTGATTCGCAAGAGACGTCCCAGTGGCGCTGTTCCTTTGTGTTTTGAAACTGGAGGGGCAATTTCAACTCCTGCCGACTTCTTCCACTGTATTTGATAGTCAATGTAGATCTTCGCTAATGTTGACTTTTCATCAGGAGTTCGTTGAATTTGAAGTGGTTTCGTATAGTTTAGTTACACCGGTAGGAGACAGTGTACGTAGTCTCGACATGATACGGTGAATAGATTTCATCTTTGAATATCGAAAACAGACTTCGGGAGATTCTCTGGTTCATGTTTCCTGCGAGTGTTTACCAGATGTGTATACGGTGCGCCGTCACCGCTAGAACCACAAGCACACTATAGCTTTCCGTCCCTGCGCGAGGCCGACAGTGCGGAGTTCAACTGAGACAAAGCTTAAGCAATGTCCATTTTTTTTAGCACACCACTTTCTGCCACTCTGGCAGGTGCTCATTTGTGCAAGCGTATATTAATTGCTTGCACCGCCCGGGAAAATTAGTTTAGCTCGACACAAATGGAGATTGATTCTTTCTGCGGTGCTGTATCGACTCCACCGTGCATGGGCTAACAATGTTTGGCGTAAGATATGTTGTGCCGTACAAAAGCGCGCTTGCAGGGTAACTTTTCACTTCGCGCTCTGTTCATCTCTGCCGGAGGTTGCAAGTTGTCAGAAAGTTTGGTCCGATTTTCCGCATGATGTGTGTTTGCGGGTGGAGCTGGTGGAGTAGATTTGACTTGAAGTAAACTTTACTAACGCTGATTGGTTGCGCCCGGGATGTTGATCGATGGTGATGGGAGCAGTGATCTTAAATCACCACGGAAACTGTCATCGCAAGACAGGTCGCCTCGGAGTGGGAAAAGATTTACTCTCCGACGCTACTTAGCGGACGGTTCCACTGCTGGAGCAGATGGCGAAGGTGGTGATGTTGTAGTAAAATTCGCGTGACATTAGCCTAAACTCTCAAAGGGCGAGCCATCGTTGTGATTCCCGTTTCTTTTCCCGGTATGTTCAACTCATCCACTGCGCGATGTCTCGAGTTCATGTTTAAAGTTGTTCTCCCCCGCTCGGGCAAAAATTGCGACGTTCTAGCGCTGACACGCTGACGCTGAACGCCAAGCGCTGGTCATGGTTTTTCGGTAAGCAAGCACTTTTCCCACAATCCATTGCGACCCACCCTTTGAGGAAAAAGAATGCCACTCCGCTTCGTGCGCTCTTCCGCGTTTGGAACCGGAACAGGTACCGGAACCGCTAGAGTTGGTTCGCGATGGTGCTTATGGAAAATGCAGGAAAAGTTAGGTGACAGCAAAGAAATCTCTAAACGCGCGCTGCTCGAAACTTTTCCCTACCCCAAACGCGGTGTTGTTCGGTGTTTGGCTATTGTCGCTTTTATTATCATTACCGTTATTACTGTTGGTATCATCAATGAAGTAATGCCCGTGTGCGCGCTCGGGCAAACAACAAGCAGTTCGGTGAACTTCCCCCCCCCCTCCCCCCGGAACGGTCGCGCTATTGAGTGACGCGCCATTTTGTCTGCCTGTTACACCCCGGGGTTCACCGTTCACCTTTATCGGTTTGGGGAATGGAAAGATTTCTCCTGGGAGCGTTTCAGTAAGTTTGCACATTTTTTGTAATGCTTTCGAGTATAGTTCCGCACACGGGAACGATACTTCCCGCGTACGGTTTGGTTCGGTCCTGAATTTGAGCGTTTATTAGTCCATCGTCCGGGTGGCTTCCATCTAGCGCTCGGCATTCGGTTCTAAAAAAGGCTTCCTGCAGAACGAATACGTGGCGCTGTCTGCCGCTGGAGCAGAGCAACTTTTCGCAGGCAGTGCAGCGCGCAGTGTAATGGCGAAAGTATTTTTACGCACCACCGTGCACTGTGCGGTGCGCTGTGTGCGGAATGAAATGCGGTTGTCTACCGCACCAGAACCGGCGAAGCGTGCAGTAAATGTTGGCAAGATGCATGCGCATCGCTGCAGCGACCGTCCGGGATGGTGGAAAGCTTTTCAAGTGTCGCTTGCTTGAAGCCCCGGAGTGTAGCACTTCGGCTGTGAGCTGTCGAATTTAGTTAGACGGATTCAGGCGAATGTTCAGCTCAACGGTTCATTAAATGGTGGTTACCCCTCGGTTATGCCATCGCCTGGCGGTAGTCCTTTCACTAAAAGGGATTGCGATGGTAGTGTTAAGTTTATGGAAACAAATGTATGAAGCAACCATCAATTTGCTCGTTCGTGGTGAGTCGTAATGAATGTCAATATACTGTACTTATTGTCATAGTTAATTGACTTGATTCTGATTAATTTCAGATGACATTTGTTCACCTCTGCGAGTGTTGCTTCATGCCATGTATTTTCTTTTAATACGTCCTGTATTAAATGCGTTTCAGTTCTACAAACGAATAGTTTGCAATTGTGTTATTGCTAAAAAGAGGAATTTGAGTTTATGTTATGCTTTTATGCTTTTTTCGAATACCTTCGCCTGCCTTCTTTTATCACTGTCGTCTATAAGCCAGGCAATGATTTTAATACACAATAATAAGTTCTTTACAAATATCTGTCTTCCTGTTTTTTTTTATCATTTTCTAAAATGGTCTTCGATCCTCAGAGTCCTCCTCTGACTTCGGTTCGTTCAGGGCCTATTTTTTTTTGGTTCGCTGGGCTTAAGCTTTCCTGGGGCTTCAAACCCTTCCGCCCGCTCGTTACATGCGACTTAACAGCAGACCGTCTACGTAAACGATTTTAATTGGCATCTGCCAAAAAGGATTCAAAGGGACGGTTCACTCTTTTCCCCCCTTCGCGATAAGTATCGCTTGCCGCGTTTGGTGCGAGCCGCTCATTCGAAATGTACAACGAACAGCGCAATTCAAAAGCAGACAAAAAAACAAAAACAAATGATGAGCACCAGAAATTAAAGTATTAAAAGGGCTTGGAAGGGTTTGGGGTACAGGCGGCCGAGCGGGATCGTTGGCTCGATATCGGGAGCACGATGTTATCGAATTAAATTTAACGATTTCCAAACTGTGAACCCGTTTCCGTGGGGTAGGTAAGCTGGTGGTGGTGTTCGTGGTATAGTTGAACTGGACAGAACAAAACGGTACAGAGGATGATCACCGTACAGGAAGTGGGTGTGCTTTTTTATGTTGCTTTCGTTGGGCGAGGTTTTTTCGGGGTTGATTTTCTAATTTAATTCTCAACGGACCAGCACGAGGTAACTCCCCGTTGGGTGGGTCAATGTTAGCTGAGATAGTGACGGTGTGTGTGTGTGTGTGTGAAGGGGTGGGAAGGAGAAAACCATGAGCGGACGGAAATTGAAATGATGGGGTTCACGGGGTTCAGTTTGCCTATCGCTTTAGCGATGGTGTCGGCAATGTGTATGTGCCGATTTATCTAATAGAAATAGTTTAGAAAGTCATATTTTCACACTCCTCCAGCTTTCCGGTTGCAATCCGATTTAATTTCGCCTGCTGGCTGCTGGTTCGGGAGTGGTTCGGGCGAATGTTTAATTCACCCATCGGATTAAAACGAACTGGCTTTGCGGGCTGAGCATAGGCGGGCTGTATTATTCTTTTCTGGCTTTTGGAAATCCCGGAGTATATCTAGCTGGCCGTTATGAGCGGGACTCAGCAAAACCGGTCGACAGATCGTCTCATTCGGTGCGCTTTTCAGTACCCGCGCTTTTATGTGGATATTACAATGTTAGACAGTAAATATTATGGGTATCGGTTAATGGCAGTGTGTGCTACGAAACGCCCCAGAACAATCGCTTTTTATTTTGGCTTATCAATATCAAATCAGCGCCTGTAACGATCGTTTATCGAAGCGAGTAATGAAAACTCGCCACCCACGGAATGAAACGCATACGAGCGCTAGGACCCGCTAGTAGTTGGAGAGAATTTTATTGCTTCATTCCGGGACCGGGAAAACTGCTGCAGTGTACGAAACCCCATTGGTTCGAAGCTTGCCGAATTGTCGATGCGTTTCGTTTACATGGGCATTACATCATTTTCGGAAGTGATTTTTCCCCCCGTTGTCTCGGTCGGTGACGCTGTCGGACACAACCCGGACGTCCCGGGCCGTATCTTCTTTCGTGGCAATTTGGTTGCGCTCGGTGCGAGTGTCTCAAGTGTGGCTAGCGGAGACGTCGTACGTCCCAACCTGTGCGGGCATCGCTCATCGTGGCATCGTTACTGTCGTAATGTCTTTCCATTTCGCAATCGAGCGATCGTTCGGTTCCGGTGCAGCAACGGCGGAAACTCGACATTAAATTACGACTTGAAAGTTTCGCAATTTTGTATATTGCTGCATAAATAAAATGGTGCCACGGCTGATGGAGAGCACGGGGAGAGTGAAAAAAAGCGTGTGTAAAAATGTTAACGATAGCATGGCGTGTGTGGGACGACGAATGGGTTGAGAAACGGCCCTTCCTTGCATACAGTTTTCTGTTTTTGATTGACTTGTGTAGGGAGTGGAACATTTTCGCACAGAAAAAAGCATGATAACCATGAACGCCCGAATGGAATCGGACTGGCGCATGTTTAGTGCATCTATTCATCTATCCTATCTGGACGGTTGTTGTTGTTGTGTGTTTCTCTGCTCCTTTCCAACTTCTATTCACGTGATTGAAAAATATCGTCTGTTCGAGAGCATCAATGTGAGTAGTTGTAACATCGGTCCTTGCGGTAGTAAAACATTGGCAACCACTACTTGGAAATATTAATAATGTTGGACCATTGTGCTCGTTAAACATAGAATGAGGGAAGCCATACATTATTCTAGCCCGATTCAATCGCAAACGAACCTGAACTATTCACTGAATCGAAGGAGTCGAGAAGGGGTGAATTTTTAAGCATGTTTGTAAGCAACAAAAGTTTAATTCGATAAATAATCTCTTTTAAACTATTTAACAAGTGTTTAGTTAAATGAAATGGGACTAGATATGAATTTCTAAACCAATATTTTGAAATACTGCTCAGCTTTTGACATTATTTAAGGTGACTGCCCTACTGAATCGCTTCCTTTTGCGATCGTTTTCACATTCATGTCCTGTACATCAAAAAATGGGTTTCCCTCCACTCCGCGGCTCCCCTTTCCGATTACCGCCGCCAGCGCACCGCCATTGTTGCGCGGCATGTAATTTGTATCTTCGTATCTTCGTAAACATTTCTTTTGCCGTACTTTCCGTCCATTTTGTTTGTCGCACTGGCAGCATCTTCCGGGGAAAGTTAGTTTTTGCCGGCCATGTTTTCGCTGCCCCAGCGCAGATACCTTTTTTATCGTTGCTTTTCGGCGCACTTTCTATGCCGAACGCTGGCGACGTCACTTCATCTTTCATGCTCAAGCAGCTTACTGCCGGCTCGTTAGAGTTGAGCGAAACTTTCGCAAGGCTTTAACAGTCCGTGCCGCTCCGGGGTTGCTGCCGGCCCCGTGCGACACGGGCGCGGGCAACGCGAACAGCCAAGCAAATGCGCATGGAAAAGTTGCAAATGCAAAAAGGAAAGACCAGCGGGCGCGCTCGCGCGCGTTTGCGGCGAGGGAGCGCGGCAGATGAAGAGAAAATAGAAGTTTTGAAAAATTTACATCATAAATCTATTTCTTGTTCTTTCGGGTAGCTTTTTTGCGCTGAAGTTTTGTGCCCGTTCGCCCACACGCCTCTGCCGCTCGCCGCTGGCTGTATTGAACCGCGATCGGGTGTTTTGGGGGGGCCGCGTTAAAAGCCGCTGCGGAATTATTACGGCACCGAGCGGATAATGGATTGGCAGTGATATGAAGTCGTGATCGGTGGTCGATTCGGATGGCGATTTGGTTCGGGTTTTGGAGTTGGAATGTGTGCCGAATACGTACAGCAGAAGCAGCAGGCAGCGGACAAACAAGCAAGCAACTCACTTAACATAAAAAAGCCATCGCTCGGTGGGAAGGACGGTGGTCTGGTGCTGGCCGCGCAACTTTTTCTACGACTGCGGAAAGGTACGCCGGATGGGAAAGTTCCATTATCGGCGAACTGTGCCGGAGGTTTGGTGGCTTTATGTTTGATTTTTCGCCGTTGTTTATGTTACGGGAAAATTGAAAATAGAAAATTGTTGCAACAGGGTCGCGAATTCGAAAGAGGTATCTAACGATGGATTTATCGTTTCCCATATCGAACGAGCGAGTTGATGTATGACATTTGATTTCTCGAGATGTAGCACGAAACTGTTAACATAACAACAAACAAGAACACCAAGGAAACGGAAAGCTGCGTTCAGATGTTGTTAGTGGTTGTTAGCAGATGTGAGCAAACATGAAATATGAAATTGTTTGAAGTGGGTTTTTATGATCCTGGTGAGACAATTTATCCTCAGCTATCTAGTATCAATTCCAGCGGAAACTCGATATATGAATAGGCAGAAACATTGCTAAGCTCCGGAAAGGGATGAAAGACACACCACATTCTACCATTTCATAAAAGACGCACGCATTGCTTCCTGCGCTACATGGTTCGAGTCGCGCACCATTGTACTCGGCTCCCTCTGGACGGATTTAAATCAGCTTTGTACGTTCCATTCAAATGGCTTTGGTCTCGCGCCGATACACCAAATGAACTCTGCTGCTTGTTGCTGCTGTTTTATTTACATTGTACTCCTTCAGTTCCCCTACCACTCCGGCAGGATAACGAATGAGCGCTGCGTTTAATAAATGTTTCTTTCTTTCGTTCCATGTTTGCCCGGACACCGGTCCCGCTGCGCAACAATAGGTAAGTGTCATGCGAACCACGGTACGACCTCCTTCACCTCCCATCGCATTCGGCGGTTATCGATTCGACCCTTTTTGGGAGGGAAATGAACATAGGAAGAAAAAAGTCTTAAACGACCGACGCCGCAGCCGAAGCTCAAAAATGGCCGTACAAACGATCAGGCGTAATGGTCGGTAAAGCAGCATCGCTGCTTCCGGGGCTATGCCACGGAGAGCCCGAGAGCAGACCCCGAAGTCGTCGCATGGTAATGCAATTTTTCATACACTGATAGATGGCGTCCATTTGTCACGCGGTTGCGCTTCTCGGCGGCAATAGCGGAAAACGTCATCAAAGAAAACATGATGATGATGATGGCGAAATGGTGAAATCGGCAAAGTGCTTCACCACCGATTGTGAGATGCCGAGAAAATTCCGGCAAGAAACACCCCGTGCAGCGGCCGTCTGATAATACGAGGTGGAGCAGTCAGATTTTCCATGCTTTTTTCGTCTTGTGCTCGGCCGCTCTTGAAACATTTTTAACGCATAATAATGAGGGCACGTGAAGTGGCGGTGGTGAAAGCAAAACTTCAAAGTCGATGTCCTCGCCGCCGTCGGCAGGAGCTAGCGTTTGACGATTCCGATGGGCGAACCCAGGGCGGTTTGCTGGTCAGAAGTAATTGGCTCACCATTAGTGATAATTTTCGATGCAAAAACGCGAAAGCCAGGCGTCTGTTTCGCCGACGCTGCTGCCGCTTCCAGGAGGCTGTCCTCGAAAACATATTCCTGGAATGTAGTGGTATTCCGCTAAAAAAAAGGAAAGTGCCCTGTGCTGTGCTACGAGCGGTCTTAATGGCCGTAATTATGACGATGACGGTGATTGAGGGTTTTGATCGGTTGAAAAATGTGTTGGTAACGATTTTTTCTCGAGAGTGCGCCTGAATGCAGGCTATCTTCGCTGTGAAGGCACGGGTACAATCGAGTAGCATAATTAATATTGCGGTTTTATACAACACAGACCGTAGCAAGGCGAATGCTCCTGTGACGATCCCGGTGCAATGGATTGTGGGTGTGCGTTTGTTTGCGTGTCCGCTGGAAAAGCGAGGTAGCAAAAGCGAAGCGGACTGAAGTAACGAAAGGATTCATTTCCCAGGCTCTATTGTACTGCGCAGCGCCAACGGCGACGAGCGACGACCTATTGGTCGTGGCAGGTTTTCTATTGAAATGGGCAAAGAAAAGCGTCCCAACCTTCGTGATTATATTTTACTTTTTTGTTTTAAATAGAGCGTGTGGGAGAGAAAGAGATCCTTCCCGTCGCGGGACGGGACGGAGGGATCAAATCGACCTGTTTGGGATACCTGACATCATTCAGACGCCAGGGACGAGGGCAGCCTGCCGGGTCGCGCGACGCGACAACTGCGCTGACCGTGTTCGAAAAGGTATGCTGTCGTGGCATTCGCCCGTGGTATTGCTGCCGGAGCGCCGTTGCACGATACGACGACAGGCTAATATTTCAGTTACCACCGGTGACGGCGTCGGTGAAGGGCAAATATTAATATTTTTCATTCGCCCGCTGTGAGTGTGTGTTTTGTTTGAATTTCATTTGAAACGTAACGCACCGTGATGACAATGGGTGTGGGTGGCGCGAGCGAGCGGCTTGGAGCGGTGGAGCAGGTTCGCATTATTTCCACTCCATTGGTAACCATGGGCAGCAGATGAACTGTGCGGTGCAGTGGTATTGAATTTTCTGTTCATTGTGCTGCTACATATTTCTGCTCGTGCATCGTATGCTCGTGTTGCCTATTCTTACTCCTAGCGAAGCGAATCCTGCGTGATTCGGTACATTTTCGGTGGAACCATGTTTATAATAGCAACTCTGCATTACTTCGCATTGTGTTGTATGAACGGTATGAATATAATGAAGTGTAATGACGGTTTCGTAAATTACTAGCACATACATCATGCTACCAGTATTTTTGTTTATTTTTGCATTCAATTTTACTGTATTTATGAGTCGAGTAATGCCTGGACCCTACCTGACTCGTACCTGTTTTTATTGAACCTTCATATTGCCACCGGGATTTAACTTCTTCCGTTCGATATCAGTTGCAATTTAGTAGCATTTGACTGACAGTAATCCATTCTATCCAAATGTTATGGTTCAATTATTGTGACACACATATCGAGCTTCTTTATCGACATTTCTAGCAAACTGGAACCTGTCGTGAGGCTGACATTTGGCGTTTCACTGATCACAAAAAAGGTTTTAGTGTCTATCATCGGTTTATAGAATCTCTGCTACTGCTGTGTCGGACGTTACCTTGCCGCACTGTTGTCGTATACTATTTTTAATGTTTAAATACTTTTTGGTATGTTGCCAGTGCATCAGTGCATAGCAAAGCATGTTCCACCAGATATGATCGATGAATGCGGAGACGAATGTCATACCTGATATGTCATAATTGCAAGAAACAATTCGCCGCCGCAAACATGGACAAGCTCGTAACAAAGTAATAGACAGCTGATAAACCTTGTTTGAGATGAAAGTTCAAGACTTTTCGTATGACATTCTGTTGTAAATTGGCATATGACAAATTTCAAGAAGATCGAGACTGAGAGCACGTATGCCATTTTCTTAATCGTGTTAGTTAGCAGAGTCAAGATTATTTAGCTGCAGTAAATATGTCGTCTCGTAATAAGTTTGGTAGACAAACGTCCGCGTGCTCAGAATATCTTGCATTCCCCTTCACCCTTGGAGGCTCGCATTGAGAACGACACTTGGAACAAGTCCTCGAAACATTAGCGCTTACCCTCGCTATTGGTTCTACTTCGTCCAAGAAGAGTAATGTTTCACTGCCCGCGACAGCGTGCACATATTTTCTAACCCTCCCGTGGCTCATTCAACGGTCTCCATCATCCGTCGAGAGAAAAATTGCACCCGCACGGAGTGTGGTCCGATCGTTCGTCCGGTGGACAGGAGAGCGCTGAGCGTGTGTGAGGCACGCCAAATAAAGCGCACAGCCACCGCCGTTTGGATTTATTGTTGCGCCCACCCTCCATCTGCCCGCGCTATTAATGACTGCTGCGCCGCTATTTGTCTCCACCGCATAGGGTTTGGCGTGGTTGATGTGCGACACGGCGCAGGGAAGCGGAGTGTTGCCTGGTTATTTGCAACTCCCGAGGGCGCGCAGTAATACATACTAAGTACGTGGCGCTTTCGTAGGGCCTTGCTTTGCTTCGCCGCGATTCGATTAAAAGTGCTGGCGTAGTCGGCAGTGCCGAGCGGATTCATATTACGGGTATATGAATCCAAAATGAGTGGTTCGTCGCGTGCTCGGTCACCGGAATGCCCGCGCGGTGCTAGCGAAATTAATAGTTTCGAGCGCGGCAGAAGGCTGTTGTGTGTGTGCGCGCGCGCTCCGGACGAACCGAGGCGGAAGTTTGCTGACGGTAAACCCCCGCGAGAACGGCCGGAGATCCGTCCGCGCCGGCATCGAACCGGCGTTCGACCGTTTCGCGCTCGACGGACAAACAAGTAATAGCCCGCGCCTGGCAAGCGCATTCCATCGGAGAGCCATAATGTAATAATTCCCGCGAGAATCGCATAAGCCGGACGAGGGGCTTTCAGAGTGCCCGGGGGGGAGGAGGCCGAGGGGTTCGGGATTAGATGGGAGGGAAAATATGGAAATAGTTTTGCTTCGGTGTAGTTTTATGTCTGTGCGTTTTCTTTTTTTCTCTTCTTGCATTACGTTTTTGCCAGTGTTATTTTTTTATTTCGTTCGCTGTGAGTGTAGGGGTTGTGTGCATTGCATAAATCCGGGCGTATGAGTGGGCAACCGAAGCCACCGGAGACTGGCGCTTGAGAGATTGCTTCTACCGGACAGCAGCCTGCCGAAGGAGGAACGCAAAAGGGCAGCACAGGATTTGCTGATTCTCGAAACGAGTTCGTTAACGTTTCCGCTCGGAAAAGCTACTACGAAGTCGTTCTATATTTTGAATGAATTTTGTGTTTTTTTTTCTTCTCGCCGGTCTCTCTTACTCTCCAGACGTCCCACTTCACGATAGCAATTAATGGAACGAAGGGCTAGGTTCAAAGAGCTCCTAAAAGGGAGAAGTATGCGCTGCACGCCAGCGTTACCCATTCCGATTCGTTTACAGAACCTGATGTTTACAAATCCCCGAGTCGGTCGGAGGAAAAGGGTATAAAAAAACGCCGACAAAAATGATCAAAATGATCAAAGTTATTATTATAGTAAAACGACGAAGAGTACGCTAAAAAGAGCACGTAATTGCTGCAGAACAATAGCAGCGTTACGGCGTGATTTGCCAGCAGCAGCTGCAAGCGCTTTGCTCGATGGGATGCATTTTTATCCCCCTGCTCGCTTCCGCGGGATTCGATGGAAAAACGAAGCACTTAAGCAAAAACACACCCACCCACCGGGCGCTCGCGATCATAATAGGCGCACGGAATTTGAACTATATTGCCGTGCCGCGGGAACGAGCAAAGCCTTAAGATGCCTTTACATCGACGCTCCCGATAGTGTCGTTACGCTGGCCGGGATTTCGCTGTTGGGAGCGCGGCGCAAATGGGATTATGATTTATGGGAAATAAGGCCTGCCGGGATGAGGACGCCGGCAACGGCGTTGCACGATGCTTTCTTTCACTTTGGCTGGCGCGGTTGAGGTGGCAGGAACGCAGGAAAGCGCAACCAGGAATCGAATGTAGTAATATAGTGGCCGGAATTCAATTTCTTCGCTGCCCCGCGCCGTGCGCACTTCAAGCAGCGGGCGGCAAACGTTCGGCGTTGCCGGCGGCGATTAATAACAAATTGCACTGCTTTGCCTTTGTGCACGCTGGTGGTGCTGTTGTTTACTGCGGAGCAGTTTACTGTGGAGCAGTTTAATTAGTGCATGATTTATCGTTCCGGTAAGAGGGCACGCGAAATTGCACGCGATGTGAGTGATGGATGCTTCGAACAGAGCTTGGTTTAATTGAACTTCTTTGTGTCGGTCGAGAGAGGCCGTCTCGTTACGGGTACGTACCGGCAGATACGCGCATTGTTTTTAAAATTCTTTTCAATATCCAATCGATTGACCCATTCCGGCCCGAAGCGCACCGTTTAGGGATACGCATTTACTACTGTTCTTCAGAGGCCCACCTTATTACCATCGCCGGATGTACCGGTTCCGCTGGATGATAATTAAGCTGAGAGGAATACTTGTACGGTATGGCACGTGCTCACTACGCAATACGCCCTCGCATCGCAACCAGATGGCCGCACGATGCAGACGTTGAGATTCTAACATTCTTTTCATCCGCAGCCCGTTTCCTGTTCCCGCGGCTGGTCCGGTGTCCGGTCCGGCCACTACTCGTTGGTGCTGCAGGCCGTTCGGCCCGGCCCGATACAGGCCGCGTACGCCATCGCGTGCGGAAGGAAATGCTGCTCGTACGTACCGCTGAACAGATGCGCCCAGGGGCCGCTGGCAAAAACGGCCACATCGTCACCGCCGTGCGTTTCCAGCCCGAGCGGTACCGTGCTCGGGAAGGCGAACGATTTGTCCCGCATGTCGACCCGGTTCAGATCCAGCCGGGGCTCGCCGGGCTGCACGTTCCGATCGTAGCCGGGCCCGTTCGCGTAGCTGATGGTCGCGTACGGCAGCTCATCATCCGCCCGCTGGCCATTATTAACTCCGAGGATGTCATTTTTGCGACTCTGTGTGTATGTGTGGATGGGTGTGAATGGGCAAAAGGACACGAGAACATGATTAGACAATCGCTTCATACCACCGAAACTCGAACCCTCCGCCCCACGCGGTGCAGTGTGTGGGAGGAGGAGAGCACCGGCGGGGCAAGCTGGACACTTACGGAGTAGCCGCTCATCGACATCGTGTGCGAGTGATCCGCAGTAACGACAATCAGGGTATTATCCTGGCTCGTGCGGCTGCGTGCCATCTCGATGGCTTTGGAAAACTCGACCGTCTCGTCGAAGGCTCTTATCGGCTGAGTGTAATGATGCCCGTGATCAATTCGGCCACCTAGGAGCAATGCACGCGGGTGTGCGGGCGGGTGTGTTAGCACAATAGCTGTACGCGCAGAATGGGATCCAGTTCTTGCAGTGTCACGTACCTTCCACAAATAGAAAGTATCCGTCGTCGTTGCGCTCGAGTATGTCCATCGCCTTCGATACCATCTCGGTCAGCGTGGGTATTTGCTGGTCGTCCGCATCGAGATGATAGGGAAGATGCTTGCTGCTGAACAGCCCGAGCAGATACTCCGTTTCGTCCCGGTCCGTGTTGGTCTGTTGGTGGGTTTGCGTTCGGAGAGATTTTGAGTTGTGTTTTTCTGTTATTGCATGTGCGCTTGGTCATGAATTTTAAATCCGTTCGGGCGGTTTCGTGGTTTAAGTGATTTTTTGTTGTTGTGCCCGCTACTGGTCTCGCTCAATGGAGCAACACACAAAGCGTCGTTCGTAATCCTTACTCCCGCAAACCTGAGCCACAAATTGTCGTTCGGTTGAAGCTGACACGTCGTCGCAGCAGGACAGTGCGGCCTCAAACGAACGCGCCAATCCCAAACTCATCCCGAACAGGCTCGTGTTTTGTGTGGCTTGCGTGCGTGTCTGTGTTTTGAAGGTTTTTTTTTTGTTTGCTACCCCTAATTACCTCGAGTAATTGGATACGGTTCTGCACGTATGCAGATCGGTGATGGGAATGATGATGTTGCCAGTGTTTAATTAAATCCTCTCCATCCGTGCGCCGCCCACGGATGCCTTCGATGTCGATCTGGTGGGCTGGCAAGAACTCCCGGCGGCCTCCTCCCATGATAACCTGCGAGTAGTCAAAACAAGGGGGAGAGCGCACATGTAACGCAATTTGCTTGGGCGGAATGGGTGGAACAGCGGCAATTAGCTTTCTTTCCGCACAGGACTGTTGTTTCAAGTGTCTTCGTGAGCGAGTACTGACATTGACATTTTGTTTCAAAGAGCATGGAAACGAGTGTTGGTGGATAGTTTTGGGAGGATGAACCGATGAGTGTACGTTCAACAACTAATTGATCTAAGAAAACGTATGCTCTGCATAAGTGGTGTCGCTTGGGAACGTTTTAAAAACACAATAATCTATCATGTTCATTAAATCGATTCCCGAAGCTTACATGATTGCTGCCTGTGTGTTGTGTTAATTTGTACAGTCAGTAAGGGAATTATATGCTCTTTCTCGCACAGAGCCACCCGCCGGCTCAGGAATTTAATTTTATACTCCCGGTAGCGAACCGGGAATGGCCCAGTGGGGGTGGGTCCAACGTTCCAAGTGTTTGAGCTCGCACCGAGCTCAAATTCGAGTGGAAATTGATTTCATTTAATTACAGATGACATTTGTTTTGATGTGTGCAAGATCTCAATTACGTTTTGTGGTCTTCTGCATGGAGCACTGTTGAGGGGCGTGGAAAAAGTAGAAGTAAAAAGAGACCACCTTAGGTGGTTTCGAGCGACAGACTGTCAAATGCAGAAGCGCTCGTCGCTCAACTTTATCTCCGTCCCAGCGTTTAACTTTCGACCTGACCAAAAGGCATTAGCAGAGTCACAAAAATGATCTACTCTCGCTCGGCGCTCGAGGAACATAATGACGTGCACAGTTCGTGGTTAGTGCACGTGCATGAGCAAGAGAATTGGAAGTTATTTGCGGATTAGCCAGCCAGTAGCCAGCTCGTCCCCGACTGACACCGCCCAGCCAGGATATTGAATACACTGGGCCGGCAGATAAAATGGCGCGGGAAGTGTGTACGTACGTACACATTTGCGTTAGGGATTTGAGCCCGAATTCGATTATAGCACGGCCCAGCGTTTGTCCAGTACGTATTGGAAAGTTTGAGGTTAAGTCTGAAATTTAGGTGATAGTCGAAGCTTATGGGACGAAGATATTGGATGCATGCCGTTGATAAACCCCCGCAGTTCTAGCTACGAAGCGCAACGGCAGTCCATTGGCGAGATTCTTTTCGACCAAGGGTTTCGGCTCTAATTCGATTCAAGTTTGGTCAAACGTAGTTTGCGCTCGGTGGAGTGGCACTTGCGGTGGCTTTGGAGTGCACGAAACGAGATCTTGCACTAGCTCTGTGTGGGGTACCGATCTGAGCATCAAATATGACCTTATTCTCCGTTGGCTGCCCACTGAATAAGGTAGCGTTCGTGCTGCAGAAACGATGAAAGTTGGGTAACACCACGGAAGTTTCGTTGTAAGAATGGTGGTCATGTGTATGTATGAGGAGGCAATGGGATGGTTTTTGAACACCCCGGGTTCTGGAGTCGGCATCAGTTGTGGGTTTACTTACTCGCATATGTTTGCCGACCTCACCGTGGATGAGCTGGGTGGCGATATCTTGGCAGACGGACGGATCAAAGCCATCCTTTTCGATGGCGCCGTTGTACTCCCAGTTGCGATTGGCCGTGTGGGCATACATGCCGGCCGGTGAAGCATTCGTTACCTCGGTGGTCGTCACGAAGCCTGCCGGAGGATGGAAACGGAAACGGGGAATGGTGAAACAGATGATGAACGTTCGGTCACACGAAGTTTGCCCACGTCCCAGTCGGATGGTATCATTAATGGTGCATTTTTCTGTAGAACTGACTCTGTTCTAACCACCCGTTTGGAGGGATGTTTACACGTTGAGTCAGGGAATCCGTCGGCTTATTTAGCAAACCAGGGCCGGGCGACTTCAATAACCTTGCGGCATATAGCGTACCAGGGTCAACCATGGGTGGGTGGCGCGAGATGAAAGTGTGTCAATAAATTTGCATAAAATATTTACGAAATCACTAGGGATGTAAAACTGAACGCAACCACAAACAAGGCTCCGGTTCGTACTCCTTTACGCACGCTTGCAGGATCAACAGCTTGATCTCCGGCGGTGCTCCTATCGCAATCGATTTTAGCTCGGCATCTTTGTCGCTCTCTGTTTGTGCTAGCGTAGTGCTATTTTTCTTCACCCAGTGTGGAAGGGAGTTACGCTTTCACTCCACTGCTCCACCGAACCGGACGGTCAGCCAAACAAACAAACCTGCGCCATGGACCAAGGATCACCCATAGTTTGAGGTTAGGTTTGTGTTCTAGCTTTTGCGATACGTCTCGCAGTGAAAGATGAATGTCACAAACAAGCGAGCGTCCGAACCATGGATTCATCCATGGGGCTGCAGCAATAGAAACCATCCCCGAGTAGCTGGTATACGCAGCAGGATGAAAAAATCCTCCGTACCAAAGGCATGTTGACACAATGTGACGAATGATTGACGAATGACAGTGGGTCGGTTGAACGGAGGGTGGTTATAGTGAGATAGTGTGGAGAATTGTGCTTTCAATTGTTTTCGTTCGGCTAACCCAGTGCATTCGGTTCGGCGATCCATTCGAAATGTTAGGTATTCGCCGCATCGCCGCATATGCACGGCGTAGAAGATAAAGTGGCTGGGCAGCGCAGTGCCGAGCGGTAATGAATTTCGCTGGCCAGTTCGAGGAGTGGGCTGGCTGGGTACGTACCGGTGGAAAGGCCAGCATCCTGGGCCCATTTCGCAATCGAGTGTACATGGTTGGCGGTGTCATTCTGCGCCTGACAGTCCCCGAGGGCCGCCGCCGCTGTAAGTCCGATAGTGCCGTAGTTGGCCTTCACCCCCGCCAGGTAGGCGGTGGCTGTACAGGCGGAATCGGCAACCTGCACGTTGGCACAGTACGTCTGTCGAAGGGAAGGGCAGATGGGACGTGCACCAGCAGGGAATGAATATTTGATTCAATCAAACCCGTTCAACGAGCGTTTGGTTTTGAAGGTATCCATTTCCCTACCTTTGACAGTCCGACGTACGGAAACCGCTCGAACGAGAGTTCCGTGCTTTCGTCACCGATGTAGACGCGCGTTGCGGCCAGCGTCGGTATCGAGAGTCCATCGCCCAGGAACATGATTACATTCTTGGCCACCTTCCGGTTGAGCTTGTTCTTGTGCAGCTGGCGGTCGAGTATGTCCTGCGCGAGGTTGTTCCAGTACTGTGCATGCTGCTCGACAGGGGTCGGTGGCTCAAAGCGCAGTTTAGGCATCGATGCGGACGACCGCTTCGTGCGCTGGTCTGCCGCTGGCTGTGCGTCCACCTCCTGGAACAGAAACCGCTGCGGATGCATCGGGTCGTACTCTGTGTGTCGTCGTTGGGCATCGTGTTTGATTGGTACGAGAAGCAACAGTGCAAACAGATGGGAGTAAAAAAACAACTCGTAAACCACAAGCCAAACTCTTGGACTCCTCCACCAACGTTTCCAAACAACTTCTCTCATACTGACCTTCCTCCGCATGCTGATGATGGTGCACCGGTGACGCTGAAACTAGGCCACCGACTATCGCAAGCAAAACGCACCACTGGTACATCATTTCACCGTGCGATAATTACCGTCGATCACGATGCACCGCTAAAAGCCTAATTGACCGGGCGTCTTCTGACCGCACGCCACTGGCGGCAAAGGATGAGCCGCGGTTGCTATTTACTGAGCCGAACCGAGGACGGAAGCACCACACCTGTACTGCATCAGCTGACGGCTTGGCAAGCGTCTTATATAGCGTCTGCGATGCTGATAATAGCGATGGCAGGCGAAAGATGTTTCGGCTGCGTGCGATAAGCCGCCTGGCTGGGCGCTCGGTGCAAACGCGTGTGATAATGGGATTCCGAACGAGTTGCGATGGGTTTCTGTGGGCATCTGGTGGTGGCGTGCTCCCGATTGAGTCACTATCGGGATCGAACGGGACAAAGCTGGTATAAGGTCGGGGCCAGGGCCAACCACATCCGATAGAGTGTTCTGGTGGAGCTTCTTGTTTAATGGTATGGTACTGATACTTTTGTTTTGTTATGTTTTATCAACTTGATTTTATCAACTTGATTTTATCAACCAATTTGACTTGACTTGATGCATCAAAATTTCATATTTCCTATTTATTATTATTCATTTATCATGAGTTGAAATGAATAAGCAATGAAGTAGTTCCTTGCGAATAAGTATACATAAACATATTACTGGCAACGGAAGTCATAGAGAATGCATAAGTGTCAGTTTGAAAATCGTGTTTTTGATTTTTTTACAACGTGGTGTTCACTCGTTACAGAATACAGACTTTCGACTGGAGCGGTAGCACGATAGGCTGTATAAAATATCCCACCATTCGTCAAGGTGTTTTGAAGTTCGTTTTGGTGCACACTGTGCTAGGCTGGGGGAGCGAAGCATTAGAGCAAGTTGTGGTTTGTTTGGGCGTAGCCAAATGGCACCTACTCCTACGTTGCGTACACACCGTGTTCTCATGTGAAGTATTGACGCAACAGCATGTTAGCGGAATTAACTGTAATTCTCGCAAGATGAATGTTAAACACGCTCAAAAGGCAACCAAAAGGGGCGCGAGAAGTGAAAAGTGTCGTAGGTGGGGTTGGAAATATTGAATCACTTCTCGGTACCACTGTACTCGGCGAAAGTGGCGACACCGATTCGTAGTAACGCGATGAAGTTGTTTTTTTGTGCTTTGTTGTTTTCCTTTTTTACGTTCTTTGGAAGCAGAAATAGTGGAAGCAGCGTACCGATGTTAGGACGTTGCGTTTACATGGCGGAATGCCTAGAGCGTGCTGCTCCGTGTGGTTATTCTCGAGTTCTTTTCCGAGTACTATATCAGCATCTCGGCATGGCGTGTACCGGTGTGCACGGTCTAGCGGCATTGATGAAGCCTTGCAAGACATAAGACTCTCGGTCGGACGAAGTAAGTTTAACAGGAGTTTGTGCACCACACAACTTCACTAGAGTGCGTTTTAAGTCTCTCGCAAATATTTGGTCAGCTATAATGAACCTTGCTTGCGATGGTGGATGACGGTGAAGTAGTTAATTGCGCGATGCAGTTTGAGATTAAACGCTAATTAGAAATATTATAAGACTTCCCATTCTTGAAATGCATGGTATGTTGTTAAATAAGTTGTTTTTATTATTCTGGTTCTGGTATAGTTTAATGCTCAAACTGTCGTCTTATATAACATTCGTTTTGTATCTGGGTTTGATATTAAGGTACACATCGCTAACTCTTGCTTCGGGGAATATCAAAACCCGTGTTTAATTCTCATGAGCTTCTCAGATTGCACGTGCTGTACTCAGTTCGCTAGCATGAGTCGTCCATTCATTCGCTGGAGTTCATCGTTTTCTTATCGCGTTCCGATAAGCGTAGCTCGATGAGAAATCAATTGTTCAAAGTGATGTTATTGCTATGTCACAAACTCACCACTCACCAACCACTGTCGGACAAATAAACACGTTTTCCGATCGCAGCACACCGATTAGAGTGTCCGAACGGCTTGCCACGGAAACGTAGCGCCACACTTGGGAGTCTCATGAGCAGCACGTGAAAGGTGTGTCGTCGCACAGGAGATGCGTGCAATAAAAATAACAGCCATTGTCGCGGGTATAGGTGTATGTGCGATAAGCCGCAATGCATTCGGGTATTTAGGTGTGCGAACATGTGATGGGTTTCTAAATTCGAAATGCGATGATGTACAGAGATAGCATTTTGTTGCGCTGAAAATAAGCGGGCACCGCGTCTGCAGTTGTCCGAAGCTTTTCATGAGTTTGATGAATTATTATCAACTATGGTGATATTTGAGCGATTGCTTTGATCGGCCGGTGTGTAATCCTCGTTGCTGTGATGGTAGCTTGTGGATGAAGGAGGTGCCTGTGTGGTGTGCACCGGGCACCAAACTACTCAGATACTACGGTAACATCACACGCTTTTGATTTCGCGTCCATCGGCACTTGGTTCGGCTTACGTACTCTAATTGCGGTTCTTTGGGGCTTTGAAATTTTAATTACATTAATGCACGATGCCATCCGTGCATTGGACGCGTTCAAAACGCACGCGATACCAAAAGTGCGCGGGTGACAGCGTACTCGAACACATCAATATAGCATGGCTTAATTTAATATTAAAAGCATATTACATGTAAAGTATTTTCTGTGATGTTGTAATTTATTTAAAGCCGATTTGGTGGAACGATACTCAACGTTCCGTGTAAATGATGCGATTCCTTTGCGGCGGGCGGGGTATTTCTCCGTACGGACCAGAAATACAGTTCTGGATGGAATGTGGCTTCTCGCTTCCGGACCTGTCACGTCCGCTTTGGAGGGAATGTGAAGAATTTCCCAACTGACTGCGGTGAATACAGGAATCACGGTTGAAATTGTGCGATACAGACAATGGAAGCAAGAGTGAAAGAGATAACTGAGAGAGAGAGAGAGAAAAAAAGAGAGAGAGAGAGAGAGAGAGTGTTAAGCAAACCGTGACAGACTTCAATATCCCGTACCAATTCCCGTGCATTTGAGTGAACCATTAATTAGTAGTGCAAATCGTCAATATTTCAGCACGGACTAACACATACCAGGAAAAAGCCGTGTAAAACGTTGCACAAAGCCAATCGACATGATGGCGAACACAATTACTACTCTAGCTGAGCGGATTTCCAGTGCGTCCTGGTCACTTGTGCCTTCATCCATCATTCCAGGACGCACATCTTACGATAGGAACATGATGTGATCATGGTCTCTGCTTGACACGATAAGACTATAAATAGTTACTTCGGCTGGTTCTGCAATAGTAGAGTCGCTCGTGTCGGACGACAGCGTAACCGCTCTCAGTCTTACTGCCTGGTCCTTACTAGTCCGTACCAGTACGAATGCTGTTCGAATCGATGTCGATGGGTAGGATGCGGTTCCGTTCAGATTGCATCTATTGAGGCGCATGAAGCGCAGCTTTCAAATTTGGCATAAAATACCCTCCAGCTGACAACTAGATCGAAACCGGTTCGATGCGCGGCAGCATGTGATCCTGATACCGGCTAATGGTAATACTCTTCGCTCGGTAACTTCACCAGAACGGTCAGTGGTTGGAGATGGTTTTGGGAATCGTAGCTGCATGTCATATGTGGCAGTATTTCTGGAAAGTTCTGACATCTGAAACCTAGAAATTGATTGTTGATTCGCATGATGAACATGTATTGATATTGGAGAATTTGTTTGGTGTTCATGAAATACTTTTCGAGAGTTTTTGCACATGAAATGCGAATTGTATGTATATTGCTCTTCTGCGCTTCTTTCAAACTTGCGTACTGCTTGAAGGGGTATGGATAGATACGGGAAGGATTGGTTTGAAAATATAGTGCTTCCTTCTCACTCGGATTTCCAACGAAATACGTGAGTGAGATATATACAGGGTTACACTGGTCATCTCGTTGAGAGAAGATGTAAGCTATGCTCGCTGGTGAAGATTTAGTGTAGCCTATGGCCTCCTTTTTCTGTCTTCTACCTGCATTTGTGAGATTCTCACAGCCCTGTTCGACTGTATTGATATGACTCCCCCTAGAGGTGTACGTGTTTTGTGTTATTTTGTGATTCACTCATGTTTTCGTTACAATATGGGGGGGATTTTGTCGCATTCAAAAAAGAAAGTGAACGAAAACACAGAGAGACAGTTTGTTGCAGTCATTTGCATTTCCCTATGGAGTTTGTGCAGACCAAACGGTACGGCGGAATATACCACGGTGGTAAGCATTTCTTCGAGATGTTCACTGACTCCGAATGTTTATGGGTCCGGTGCAGAAACGTTTACGGGTCTCTGCAGGGGTTATTGAATGAAAGTTCGCTCTGGACAAAGATACATACGTTTCTTCATGTGGATCTTTTCAATAATACTTTTGTTAAAGCAACGTCCTTCACAGCAATGCATTTGTGTTGCATTTTGTTGAACATGTTTGTGTTTTTTTTTTGCTTGAATAAACAATATATGGGACGCATCTTTGACTATGCAAGACATTTAACTTAAACATAGCTTCTTCTTCTTCTTTTTCTCTGATGTGCGACCTATCTTGTCGCACATTCGGGTTTCTACACTAATTTCCACCATTACCACTTGTGATACCGCCGTTAAACATAACTATTCTCCAGAAATTGAGAGTTTCTCTTTAGCCACTGATATGATTGAGAACAGGAATGGTCCCAGTAATGGCAAGCGTAGTTTCTGCTTCATTACATAGTGTTTATAACATCATTCACTTAGGCATTACTTAATATTAATTCATTAGTAAACATGTGCTGATGTTTTCGATCTGGAACTATCTTTAGAAACAGTGCGAAAAATCAAATCGCTATATCACGTGAGTAAGGCACAATCAGTACCATCGTCTGCTAATTGATGTTGATGTGCCCCTGGCGGTCAATTGCTATTATCCTGCTGCACAGTTTGGATGGGGATTCGACCGTATCTGTAAACACATACACAAGTCAACTAATTACACCACAATTACAGTCTGCATCGGGAGGGCCAACACACTTTCCACAGCCTTCCACTAATTCGAGCGAACGATTCACGATGCTTAGAAACACACTGGAATGAAATATTGTAATTACATTCGGTTTACATTACCCTGACATGCGTGATCAAACTTTGTTCGTGCTGCATATGCACGTTTATGGTTTTTGTGGAACATTCAGGTCATGATATTTCCTCTCTGCTGCATACATCGTGCCATCGACCAGCGCTTGTTTGCAAATTCTGCCCGTTTATTTGTCGTTCGTTTTATTTTTGTTTGTGTCACTCGATGTTGTTCCACGGCGAAAAAAAAAACCCGCTCGCTCGTCTCCTCTAATCATACGCTGGCACATTAAATGTGCATTGCAAATCATATTTCTCGTGTGCAAATCCCTGTCAACATGTGGGCGGTAGGAGGTGGTGATTTTATCGCGCTGGTGACGACGGCCGCCCGGCGCTGGGCGTGATATTAATCGGAGCTTTTGAGTGCAACCCCAAAATGAAAATGATATTCGCAAACCACACGGCTAATGCTGTTTGCGAGCCAGAGCGGGTTTGATTAAATTGTGTTATGAAATATTAAACCATCATCATAAAATAACAGTCACCATTTGTCAAATCAGTCGCTGGGAAGTGCAGTTTGCAGCGCGCTGCAAATATGTATGCCGCCGTTGTCAGCTTGCCAAACTTGATTGCCAGCTTTTATATTTGGCTTGCACAAAAAGCCACCCGCCTCGCGGGTGGACAGAGTACGAAGGGGAGGAGAACAGTGGGGGGAGATAGACGAAAAGTGGAAGTAGAAAGGAAATGAGCCGTAAAAAGTAGTTAAATTAGAATACACGAAACCGTCCCGAAACGGGTGCGTGTGAGTTGGCCAATGGGCATTGTGCTGGTGCGTCGAAGCTTTTTGTGTGCTGAACTGAATTGTGCGCGGCTCTCGGAACCGAAACATGAAATCGTAACAATGAGTTATATTGTCGCTGGCAAGCTCTTTCACCTCGTAGTTCGAGCGACTGTGTGCATTGTACTCTGCAGTACGTTTAGGATGGGTATCCGAAAAGTTATGGTGCATTCGGTGGGTGACAAGTGTGTGTGTGTGCATGTGCTCGGGCGCGAGTACGACGATGAGACTGTTACAAAGTGCCATTAGAGTTGGCAATCCATCCTGCTTTCGATCGATTTTTTTTCATTCGTTTGTAGGTGTTAAACCATTTGCAGCATGCTTAAGCACTGCGAACGGTTATTTGCATGATTAAACAGTGCCGTCATTGGTATTGTTTTGTGGGCGTTATCTCTTTTTGTGATTGCTTTTGTTAGTTTTTTATGTGCATCATGATACATTTAAGGAATTGCTCATATGAACTGTTGCAAATTGCATTCTCAAATTGCATTTGCTTGGTTTCTAATTGAAAGCTACGTTTGAATTTGTTTTGTTAAATATCAATAACCATGTGTATCTTAAATTATGAACAAGCAAATAGTAGATAAAAATTGCAAAAAATTATTGAAAATTGTTAGTTTTAGATTTTTTTTACTTATAACTCTTCTGCCAGCGTGCCATTGTTTATCCATTCCTAATACATTCGACACCATATGCGCATCGGTTACCGGAGGATGACTTTAAACAGCATTTACTCCACTTAAATTGTTACTACCCAACACGTGCATGCAACGCCACCGCACCACCGGCCGGATCGGGCGAAATTAAATGCAAAGTCCGAAACGCTTCTGTTACAGGCCGGCAGCAACGGATACCGCCTTGCGATCGAAGCGAATTAAAAATTCAAATTTCAATAAAAACTTTGAAGTCGTTTCGAGTTTCGGTAAAAGGAGTAAGCGCGGTGGACCATGGCTATGGTAGGACCGTTCACGAAGCAGTTGTGCGGGAGAGCAACCGAATACCCAATACCGGCGGGCTCCTGATCGGAAAGGGCCAGCCGCACTGTAGCAGTGAGAATTATTTATCATCGTGAAACCATTTCACTGGCGCGCGTTTGCGAAACCGCGTTCCTAAGCCAATTTTCTGTCCATTAAACTGACGAACCCGGCCGAACCGAAGGTGGTCGGGGCGAGTTGACATTTTCGACTCAGCCACCAGCCAGCCAGCCTCTGTGTACCATCGGTACCCAGAGATGCTTCAGCTAGCAGGTAATATTTTATGCTAAAATTAGCGCGAGCCCGTTCGTTCGCCTCACGCCACCGTAGGTCGGTCAAAGTTTAATCAATTTTCTTATCGTGAAGGTGCTTGCAGCAACCAGTACCGAGCAATGGCGTAAAAGTGATTCCGATGTAGGTAGGGTTGAGCCCGTGAATGGGTTGGGCAGTTGCTGCCGTTCAACGAAATGGCTTATTATAATCATCCACCATTAGCTTTAATTAGTTGACAAACAGTTAAAGTTAATTCGAGTGTTTATGGCTCATCTCGACCGGCTGCTACCTGTCGCTGGCCTCAAGCCTTGCATCTTTGGCTCCCGGGAACCGACTGCCACAGCTCTGAGTGAGCGACTGATGAGCCTCTGCCCCATTTCGGGCCTGTTGAATATACACACTGTTCAATTGAATGTATCGCAACGGCATTGGCGCGGTGGGTGGGTGCATGAGCATGGGGCACCGAGCATAATATTTTTCTTAGCCAGAAGCATGCCGCTCAAAATCCTTTCCCTGCTGCAGTCAACGCCGAGGTGGATGGCACTTTCACTTTTATACACTCGCGCAAGCACATTCATCCCTTATCGCGCAAGAGAAGCGCATAAAGCGAAAATTGATGATAATCTGCTTTCTCACTAGAGAAGGAGGAGAGTGTAGAGGGGGATATTCTTTTTTTTGTTTTTTTCCTTGCGGGGCACGCGGGAAAATATTCTTCGTGTCATGGTCGCGCCACCCACCTTGACACGGTGGTGGAAGTTTGAATGACGCGAAGCGGCGAGCAACGCAAAAAAAGGGTCGAATATTGTCGACATTCCGGGAGATTTTTCTCGAAGGTGAACCTGGGCGCTGGCTGGCTGGCTTTTTACTTCGCTTATCATCCGGGATAAGTGGAATTGGTTGGTGTAAGTTTTAAGTGGCTCGTTTGCGAGCGAGAAATTTCCACACAGTGTATGTGCTGGTGTGCGAGAGCTTACGGGAGGGTGTGTGTGTGTGTGCGTGTGCGATGCACTCGTAAAGGAGATTTCATTAAGGGATAAGGCCTCGATGAAATTTTCGGGAGGATGAGGATACACTACCCCACGCACATAATCACTTTGAAGATGGGGCACGGGGCATTGTAATGCGCCGAGAATTGATATCGATAGTCATTGCAATTAATTTACTCCCTTTAGCTTGTTATTGTACACACCGCTGGATATGGCGAGAGAAGGAGAGAGAGAGACAGGTTGGCTATAATTTGAGGGTTTGTTGCTTACGGATACGCCGCTACTTCGCTGGCTTGGTGGCGCGGTGAGGGTACCGGTAGTCGATCTAGCACGTTATTACGAGAGAACAGCAGTTTGGAAACAGCAGTAAACATAATCCTTTATTAACGGAGAGGTACGTTCGATCGCAAGTAAATGATTGAATTTTGTGCAAACACGTCACGGCTGTCGTTGTCGGTTGGATTTTGAAACAATATGCCATCGATATTCAATTTTGTGGTGCAATTTGCTTCAAAGAATGCAACACACCCCAACAGCAAGCAAATCGGCATCGCACGTCCATCTTTTTTGTTTATTTGACAAGCGGTTATAGCTTCCTTTACGGTGTTCAAAATTGGAACAAGTTTTTTTTTCTCTCCCGTACAACGTGGAAGGCAATCGGGGGCAATCGCAGATAAGAATGGCTCAGAGGTGAAGCTCGACTAATTCCACCGACCGTTCGCTCCGTGCAGGTGAAAAGTGAACTCCCTAACCGCAGAGAGCTAGTACATTGTTAGCACCTGTCAGATTGCAAACGGCCCCGGGTACACGGGGAGTACAGCCGGCTGTGAACCGGGCACACCGGTGTTCAGCTGTCAACAGGTGCACCTGTCAGTGGTACATGGCTCCCAACACTCCGCGCGGCGAACCGGAACCCCGGACTGTAGCGGAAGGTGTCATCGATTTAGGTGGTGTATTTAATTTCCTCTTCGCATGTATCTGTCATGTAGCTGGGAGTGCGACGCTCCGAGCGAGCCTAGACGAGGCCGTGCATGCCTATATAGAGCTGTGGTTCTCCGTGCCCGGTGCAAGTCGGTCCGAGAGCATATGTTTATTTAAGCTTAGAATAAACATCACGAGGCTATAATAAAACTAGAGCCGTCATTCGGTTGACCGACACCGGGCTGTGTAAGTGGCCGCATGTTGTTGCATAATTGTGCGGAAATGGAATTCGATACGTGCACGAGACGGGTTCCGTTCGATATGAATGCGTAGAAAACATGAGATGGGTTTGGTAATGAGTCTGTTTAACAGGCGTACAATCCATTGCTGTGCGGCCCAACTGCAGTATTTCTTTAAGCTTTAAGCTGGCAATAGTATAATTCAACATCAAGTTTTTTGTTACCGTTGTTGTTGTTGTTGTTGCTGGCACTCGATGA
Organism: Anopheles dirus; assembly: GCA_000349145.1. Taxonomy (NCBI): domain Eukaryota; kingdom Metazoa; phylum Arthropoda; class Insecta; order Diptera; family Culicidae; genus Anopheles; species Anopheles dirus. The sequence goes on from KB672979.1 coordinate 8,059,364, forward strand.
GGATTTTATTTTCGTGTTGCTCAAAACTATCCAACCGTGTGAGAGTGTCTTGGAATGTGCATTTCGATGTACCTCCCGCTGTCGGTGCGGTTGAACGAACCATCATTTGACCTCTAGATTGGCTCGGGGAAAATATGCAAATTTCAGTGTGACGGTAAACGAAGAAGCTAGAAACGAGATGAAATAGACAGCATCAAGTTGCAAAATGGGCAAGCGACTGATCGTGCTGCATCATGGCATAGTGTTTGACTAGTCACTACGTGTGTGCGCGTGTTTGTGAGTGTCCGGACTCGTCGGCTCGAAAGCAAACGCTGACAAACTCATGACGATGATGGGTTCGAAAAACGCAACCGCACACACACTGTTGCAAACGCGCTCGGATGAACTTTATTTTTCTTCGGGGCAAAACATTCGTTCGCCTTGCGGGATTCTTCTGGATGCATAATTTTATTGTGCATTCCAAGGTATATGGTTTCGGTTGGATGGACGAGGATGTCGGTGTGTGCGAGTTTTATGTGGCCGTTTGCTCCACAAGACGCTGATGGTGTTGATTATGGCGACTGGTGACGATGAAATAATAAGCAAAGGGGGTCCTGTTTGAATATTGCTTTCTGCGTATCGGTGTTGTGCCGGGCTTACACCGAGGTGTATTTGAATATGGAATTAAATTGCAATGTGCTCTCGAGCAAGGGGTATTTCAGTACGATCTCATCTTACCGCATATACGATCTCATCTTACCGCACAATACATGCATTAATGCGTTGCGTGCACGGTTGTTGTGCTGGCGAAGAAAACGTTCTTAGAAGCGATTCTTTTACGTTCGGTACCCTTAAAAATGGAGGCGTGCACCACTGCGAAGGGATGCACAGCGAAGAAAGACCTGTAGCGCAGCACGCGGACGCGGCGGGAAATTAGGGAACCAGATGAACATGGGAAACTTTTCCCGGCGTGCCATGCCAGCAAAACACACGTCACGATGACAACCGCTTGGTGTGGTTTGCCCCTCGTGTTCACGTATGCTCGTTACTGCGTTTCCCCCGGTGGTGGTGTGTAAGCTGCCGGTTGGCACAGCTGCTGTACACAGTTCGCATGATGTCACATCAGCATATTCGTTTTCAGGGTGCGCAGCAAAGGGAAAAGTTTCGCAGCAGTCGAGAACAGGTTCGCAGATTAAAAAGTAAACCCGATGATAGTTGCAGCAACCGGGCGAAACGGTGGGCGAAACGGACGGAACGGTTGAACTTTGTGATGTGAAATTAAATATGAAATTAGTTACACCAGCGCCGTGCAGCAGCAGCAGCAGCAGCAGCAGACGCAATAGTATGAATGTTTCTTTCGATGCTTCAACAGGCTTTTTTGTTTCTTTTGCAGTTGCGTCTGAAAAGCGCAGTTGACATATGGTGACATGTTAATGGTATGGTTTTTCCGATTCTGCATTTGTGGGTCGCTTCTGGGCATAGTAATGGCAAGGAAAGGGATGAGAGAGATAGGCCACATTGTTGAAGTGAAAGTTGTAGGCATGTTCACGTGAAAATAGAACATTCTACTTAAACTACATCGGAATAAAGTTACTCGTTATTGCTGCGAGTCTCATAGCAACGCTGGGGCTTGTTATCCGTTTAATTACATAGGAAATAGGATTTGGTTTAAATTATTCAAATGCTCATGTGCTGTATTTTACCCACTTTATACTAAAAGTCGGTTGAATATATATGTATTATATTAGGAAAGAGCTATAAATTCAAAGTAAAGCTACATCTAACATTTTATATTGTTAATGACATCAACGCTTTATCAGTGAGTATTAGCAATCCTACGGTTAGTAAATTTACAATAATTCATCAAATCATCAATCTATTACTGATGCCGGTTTTGTTTGAAGTAACCCTGTCAGTTGCGAGTGCGACTATTTTTAAGCGAAACTCACGTTGATAACAGACCAAAATCCAATTTCATAAGTGCTTTATGCTGCCCACTGATCTGCTTTACAGCGATGGTCAGGTGACACGTGAGGCCGCGCCGTTGTAAGCATTGATGGATGTGCAGCTGCGCACCAAATGCGTATCGCCGTCCAGCCTCGCTGCAAACTATCGCTGCTAACGAGATGCATTGATTTATTATGCAGAGCGGTTCATTATTAATGGAAAGCCGCACGTAAATTGGCTAAATTTCGTGATTAATATTTGAGCTCTACCTAGCGCGTACAGGCGAGCAGTTCGTTGCCGAACTTCGCACTGACTTTATGGAAAGTGTAGACGTAAGTATGTTTGGCTGAAGCTTAAAATTTTGTTTTGCAACAGATCACTATTTGAACGGCCACTGCAAATCTCCTTTTTCCTAGGGATGTGGGGGAGTTATTTAGCAGTTGTAGCAGTTTTAACTCAATTCCTCAACGGCAAACATGCACAGGTTGATTCAATTTCGGTATGTTGATCTTGAAGGAGAATTGTTGCATGCATGATTTTTGTTGAGAAATGTTGGTTAAACATTCTTGATAATTTACATCTCGAAGCGGACATGATAGTTCGTAATTAATTTAAGCGAGTGTACAGTCTTGGTAACTCGTGAAAATGAGAGTTGGTAGAAGAGAATAGAAGAGAAAATGATGATTTTTTTTCTAAAAATAAACTTGAATCGATTTCATGCCAGCAAGGACGTACATGTACATCAAATACAAACGTTACTTGTTTCGGAATTCGGTACGATCCACACATATTCTTAAGTTAAGCATGCTGAATGCATTGTCGAACAACAATTGCTGGTTGTTAGCCATGCGTGGCCAGATGATCCTGAGGCTGTTGGAAAATGAACAGTTGGACGAAGTGATGCGGACCAGCATCGGATTTGAATAATGTTGCACACTATACCGGCAAATGGTCAACGAACCGTTCTCGTTTCGTATTTCCCAACCGGATCCGTGTGCATCCGAGAAAGCAATCGAAATCGTTTTCAAGAGCAGAGCATGTTTCTGTACAGCATCACGAGAGATGCGTCGTGCGTTTTGGTGGAGTAAACGTCTCCGGGAAGTAGAACGCAGAGAAAAGAAACGAGTACGAGAAGACGTACTTCTGTAGCATTAAACTCCGTTCGCTGAGCGGGCCAGAAAAGAAATGCCACCAAGCAAAGCAGACACAAACACTAGAAATAAAGAACACGTACATCCCGGTGTTCCCCGCTGGAGATCGTCTTAATCGAGAAAAATACAAGCCCTATACATTCACGGTGCAGGGCCATCTAGAGTTTATCGGCAACGGTGAATCCGTACGGGATATCGCTTTTGTCCATGCCGAGTCTCGGTTAGTTTCGTGCCTTCCGTTGGTTGAATAGTTGCAAAAGCAGCTGAACGGATTCTTTTTTATCCTGAATGTATTTCTTCTTCGCCACCCGCGCGTTCTTGCGACCGGCACACAAATCGAAGAAGCTTTATCTCAACCGAACGAGCTTGTTTCCCCCCGCACGTTGGTGTCTTGTGGTGTTGCCCGCAAGATCGTGTTCGCAAGATGCGGGCTCGTGGCCCGGTTTTACATTGTTACAATAATAAATCTCGCCGCGCTGGGAAGAGACAGATGGATTGCATCCCTCTTCGCGAACATCAATTTGAAGCAATAAAATTGAAGAACCGGGATCCATCAGGCCAGCGCTTAAGCAGCTTGTCGGACGAGATTTGACCAGCGTTTTTTTGAGGCACGAGCGTCCGGAGAGTTGCTGCGAGAAGAGAAGTTGTTTTATTGCGATATATTATTTGAATGAGGGCAAATCGAAACAGGATTATCTGTCAATGGGGTCGGGCGCCTGCTTGGCAAAAGTTGTTTGGCGCAGCTCGGCGCTGCTCTCGGGCGAAACAATGCAAATTCGATATTTTTAGCTCAAAAAGTTGTACGCAACGCGCTCAGAAACTGGTTGTGCCTAATCGATAGAACTGTGTACTGTGTGAAGTTGTGACCGACTATTTTAAGCTACGCCGCATTTGGTTCTGTTCGCTGATATTTTATTCCAATCTGCTTTGTTCTCTTTCAATTCACAGGTAAGAGTACGCAAACGCCGGTAATGGACATGAATCTGGAAAAAGAAATCAAGCATCTGCATAATCAGGTATTTATTTCGTTGAAACATGAGCTTGTCTGCTCCATTCTTTGCGCTTTGTCACCCTTCCAATGTCGTGCCCGTTGCAAAAGGACCGTTTGATGCATTCCAGTGGTAAGCCTGTTCTCTGTTTGCATAAAGGGATCTTTTTTGTTGTTGGGCACATTCTCCACTTCCAGTTCAAAGGTACCCGAGTGGACCTGTAGTAGTTCGGGTTTTAGTGCCTCCTTTAGTATTGTTTAATTAAATATCTGCTCCGCAAGACAGAGAGAGAGAGAGAGAGAGAGAAAAAAAAGATAACACCCGTGGTGGATTACTCTCGAGAATTCAGCAGACGTAGCAGCCTGCTAGGCCAGTAATGCTATACGGCTCATTTGGAGAGGCATTCTTTCATTTGTTCATGGAATTACTGGCCAACCTCCCGAACCGGGGAACCGAAGCTCGTTGTGTCCGTACGGCCAACTTCAAACTCGCATCGTTTGCCTAACCTCACGCTCGGCAGACCCGTTCGGGCGCTCTGGTATCGTTTCACCTAGTCGAGAGGTGGATTCGTCGAACCAAACTCCGCACAAGGACGCCCATCTTGCCGACCGCACGTTGTGTGCGCCTGTAATTTGCCTAAAAACCGCTAAAACTAGCTAAAAACCGTGCTCAAGGCGTCGGTTTTATGACGAATCACTTCACTGGGGGACATAAACACTTGTTTATGGGCGTGCGTGTGTGTGTGCTGGCTGCACGCGAGGGTGTAGTTTTGTGGCAATGGATTTGGGGCACTGAAGCGAAGAACCGTCGGCTAGTTGCATCTTTTGGCAAGTTTGTGGTCGTGCTTTGGCCGCGTACTTTTTGCGGTGTTGAGTTGACCTAATGAAGGGATGAATAAAATATAGTTTATGTTTGATTGCAAACTTGTTTGTGTTGGTGAAGTGAGTTTGAATTTCGTACTCGCTTGTGCAAATGCGGTTTTTAATAGTGTTGACACTTTCTTCAACTGTGAGTTGATATTGTCAATGGATAAACATTTTGAATTTCTCCAAAAATCTTGCTCTTGTTTCTTTTAGCCTCAATTTTTGTCGTAAAAATAGATTTATCAATATTTCTTGTTTGTTTTATTTGTTAACCATCAATTAACCAGTCTACATGAATATTTCAAAATGTTTTGTTTATTGAAGCATAATTAATACTTTTGAAAGGTTAATAAATACAAACGATATTATATGCATTGAATTTTATTATATATGAAACACATTTCTTTAACAACCTTGACAAAAATGACTCGAAATATAGGATAATGCTTCCAAACTTATAGCCACCCTAATCTTATTTGTTCGCCTGAACCAACGCTGTCTAAAAGCAGATAGCGTTCATGGAAGGAATGTAACCTCGGCAAACATACGCCAACGCGGCTGGGCTGGGCGTGTGTTTTTCCGCGCAAACAGCTAATGCCGCACGCAATGCCTATAATTAATCTAATAATCTCAATTACTTAATTCTCTGTGCCGCGTGTCCTAGCAACGCCGCGCCGGGTTGGTTTGGTTGCGGTGCCGGATTAGGGAATAAAAAATGTACACAAACAACATTTTAAATGGAAACCGAGACGCCTCGGATGCGGATCGCGTACCGGATCGCGGCAAGCCGAGCAGGAACAAAAAAAGTAGAACACGCGATTGACATTGGAAAATCGCTCGCCAAAATCTGTGCGCTCGCGCCACTCACTCACACGAACATCAAAGCGAACCGCCGGCTTGGACCGGGCCGGCCAAAAATGCTGGCTGCCAGCTTTAGCCCGCTCTCAATTGGCTCCCGGTTTGGGGTTGTGAGCGAGCGAGTGAGAGCGGGCGCGTGAAAGGGATCGTAGTTTGTTTAGACTTCATTAAATTTCAATCAGTTTATAATGGTTTCGGTTGCGCAACAAATTCGAGCACTTAAGACGTCTTGTAAACGACGCCCGGTTCTTCTCCCCGGAGGGGTGGCACCGGTAGAGGAGAAGCGGTGGGGGGGAAGTTTGCCGAACGACGATCGTAAAACGTGAACCCGATGCGGCCCGGTGCGCGGTGTGAAGTGTGAAATTTCACGGGGAAGTAAGTAAATGGCCTCGGTAGCGCCTGCTCCCTCCCACGCGATTTTACAGCTAAGAAATGGCTAAGATCGAAATCGCGTGTGGGAGTATACGCGTTTTTCTTAAAATTCACTTTCCCCTAATCCTCAAACATGGCGCTTGCATCAAGTGTCGCAGCGGAAACCAGTGAGATAGTGCGTGCGAGCAGGAGCGGAGCAAGGATCAAAATCAATGAAACAGTAATTACACTTTAAAGGCGGGCCGGATGAAAATATCACGCGGAAGATACTCGGCGCAACCCCGGGACGTTCGGGACGAGCACGAAACGGAGCGCCCGGAGCGGTGGAGGCGCCTGGTGTCGCTTGCCTTTTGGCGCCGCCGCCGATGACGTTTTGACATTTTATCTCGCCCGAGCAGGAAGAGGCGCCTGGGGGCGCCGAAACTTGGTGTAGGGAAACCGCGTAACGGTGTAACCTTGTGTCGGAAAAATTCGATCACAAAAATGCTCATTATCTTGCCCGCGAACGTCGGCTAACCCGACTTGCGAAGCGTGTGGCCGCGTCGTTCGAAGCCTATGTGGATCATTTAAAAACCATCAAAAAAGTCGAAGTACATCCATTTCGGGACACTACCGCACTCCCCCCCCCCCCAAGGTTCCCGCTCGGTTGCGTTGATTCATGGGGAGTGTTTGAATAACATCTTCTAATGCGTGCGAGAGAAAGGAAGAAAACGCAGGAGAGAGGGAACGATAAAAAGAGCTTGGTGATGGATTTTCGTGTGTCGGAAGCGAAGACAGGGATATGGGAAAGGATATGCACGTGCTGATGGGCCTGACATGCTCGCGCTACAACGCACCGGCGAATAGGAAGCGCGAGACAAGGGGGCCTGGGTAGAATTATGACTTAAATAACTCCCCATAATGAAGGATAATAATGTTCGTTTAATGTTGTGACGTTAGGTGGCGAACAAACGTCGCTCATTTCATAAATGGATTGTTGGCGTTAGAAAAGTGGCCGTGTTCTTCCACGCTTGCTTCGCGCACATCCTCCCGCTTCCTTCCCCCCGTCCCTCCCCCTCCCGGGGAGAGACAGGCGGCAAAGTTTTGTGTGCCCGGGTTTTTGGGGGCTTTTCATTTTTGCCCGCTGGTGCGGCTGCTGCCGCTTTTCTTCCGTTCGGTGGCAGTCGGGTAAATTAGACGCCCGGATTCGGTGGAAATCTTTGGGCAAGCTTAGTGCGAAGACTGAGGGGGCTAAGACGCGGGTCGGCAGTAAGTAATTCCCTTTTCTTATCTGCTCTCCCGGCGGTTTCGGTTGCTTGTGGCCTGCATGATTGACGGTGTCTGCTTTCTCTAGCACCGGTTACCTTTGTAGTGTGGTGTGAGAGCACCGGATTCTGGATGGAAGGAGGAAGGATGCAAGAGGCAGCAGGTGAATAGGCGAAACATGAGACTCGGAGCGCTTTCGGTGGTGGGGCTGCTGCCGCCTGTTGAATCACGTTCCTCGCTCGTCCTGGTTGTTTTAATTCCACTCCAACGGGGCTATCAGCGTGTCATCCGCGGGCGTGTGTGGGTGCGGTAGGTTGTTTATCGATTTTTTTCGTGCTCTGTTGTGTTAGCGCGCGTGAAGGTGTGTCGTTATGACAGCCTGTCGCATTCTTTTTGCTTTGTCGGTTGGTTTAGTTCGTTTTTGTGTTTTTTTTTTTGTCGTTTTGGAAATGAGACAAGGTTACCTGGAGGAGCGCTTGTAGCTGCTTACGGTATCATACGCCTCGCAAGACGCAAACAGCAGCAGACAGCTTTGAGTAATCGTTTTTTTTCCGTTTCCAAAAGAAAAAAAAACCGGATGGCAATTGTTCCAACATGTGCGTCTCCTTGGAGAGTCATTCAGGCGACGGTGTGTTTCGCCGAATTGGATAATTAGCCTGCACGGTGCGCCTTCTCCGCACGCGGTTCCTTTGCTCGCATTAAATGGCCCAAATCACAACCAATTAATCGATTGGAAGCGCGCACGTGACAATAAGAAAGTTCCGGATTTTGATGTTTTTTTTTCTTCTTTCTTTCCCTTTCTAAGGCCCCGGCGCTGCGTTTTGTGTTGGCGTGTGTTTGTTTGATTTGTTTTTCGCTTTTGCCTCGTTGATTCGCACGTTAGCATTTCGGCGTAGGTATTTGGGGCAATTTATTTGTGCCAGCAGCAGCACTGGGAGCTACGGCACAAACGGCTGCATTGTCCCAGCCGTGTTTCTCTGCAGTATTGTTTCGCACGTGCTGCACCGTTCTTCGGTGATTCTGCTTTTTACCTTGGATTGGACCGGAAATTGTGTCCGCGTGGGAGATGAAACAAGTGGTGGCAGGACAGGAAGGGAGCGGGCTTTTTATCCTTCCGGCTTTGAATGTCACATTTTAGCTAACTGAGCGGACGGATGGTGCAGTGGATCGAATAAAATCTATTCCACGGTTGCATTTCACCACCGTACGCCTGAAGGTATGCAATCAGCTGTTCAAAATGTGTCGTGCTTGTTTTTGATATGTTGTTCATGTTTGATTTATGTTGTATAAAAAATTGTTGAAAAAATTCAAAAAACATATTGTGGCTTGCTTGTTAATGAAATTATAACAATATTTGTAGTGAAAAAACTACTTTCATCTTTTTTAAAACTTGTGTGGTAAAACTTCAAAAATGATGTTCCTCACTCCAAACCATTCTACTCGGTTTCGAATGCAACATATCCCTTGGTTTGGCTCCGCCACCTGTATGCAGTCAGTATCTACATCCCTAGATGGGAAACGTCTGTCAAACAGACCTTCAGCGTTGGCCCCGTGCGCTAGTGTTGGTGTGATCTAGTTTCGGACCGAACATGAGACGAACTTCAGCCAAAATGTGACTGTCCCGCTTCGGAGCTTTTTGCCAAAGCATCCGTCATTACAATGACGACGACGACGATGATGATGATGATGATAATGTTCGTGCTCCCGAAAGTTCTCTGAGAGTGCGGATCGTCGGGGTTGGCACGCTGCGCTCGGAGAGCATATTCAAATTTGCTGCTGGGGATGCTGTGCGCAGGTCCCAGCCAGATGATACTCTCCGTTCCGTGTCGTCTAGGTAACATTTTCGTGTAGGGCCGGGATCGGATCGAGATGGCACAAAGGATGCGTGCAGCGATGCTGGGGACCGGAGAGGGGAAGTAACATTCACCAAGGCAAACACCGACACACTTCGGAGCATTCGGAACGCGATGGGCCCAGTGTATGTGTTGGATGGTTTCTCTCGCTGGGAGCACATTTTGCAGCTGCTTACTTCGGTGGGAGCATATGGATGCTGCTTGACACCCTGGGTGGCTATCTGTGTGTGTGTGTGGCCATTGAGGTTAGGAATTGATTTCTCTCTACCCTGAGCCATATCGGCACGGAGCAACCGAAAGAAAGCCTGACGAACAGGTCAAGCGCCCGGAGAGCGCCGGGAGAGCACGACGATGACTTCACGGACGCGCTCCCGTGCTGTGCTGTGACAGATCCAGAGCGAACGCACCGGTGGAGTCTGCGCTAATGATGGTCTCGGGATGCCCGAGCTTCCCGAGCGGTCCGCTCGTGAGCTTCCCGACTTTCCCGCAGCAAACAGTGGCCAGTTTCCCATTCGGTATCTAGCAGCGCGGCACGAGCGCAGCAGCAGCATTAGCAGCAGCAGCAGCAGCAACAGCAGCAGCCCGAAACAGGGACGAAGCTTGGAAGCTGTGTGGAGGCTGTGTGTGGTGTGTTGTCGTACGGTGTATTGTTGTTCGGTGTGCGCTCTGCCCTTTTCTGTCGCATCCCTTGTGGCGCGCGCGCGTGCTCGTTCGTGTGTGCGTGTGTAAGTACGAGGGCTGTGCAAGTGTTGGTGTGTGTGTGTGTGGGTACGGTGGAGCCATTGTGTGTCGGTAGGATCACTCATCCCGCTGGCGGTGTATCCGTCCTAGGATTCCTTCGCATCCAGAACGCGCTCCAGCATCAGTTGAACGGAAGCCCTTCAACCGAAAGGGTGCCAACACAAGCATCCCTCACCATTGCAATATTGTTTTCGGAACGCAAAGTGTACTTGTAGTTTTTTTTGTTGAGTTTTTCGTCTTTAATTTCGTGCTCTCATCGGACCGACACCTTTGTGCTTTATATATCTCATAACCGTGGTAGGACGCCGTGCATGCTGATTGCTTGAGGGATTTCTGTATACTGAATACTTTGCCGGTACGAACGCACGTCCATGCACCCGGGACAACAAACACTCTTTGCGTCCTCTTCCGAGGTTTGTTCAGGAAAAAGTGACTTTGCTCCAAGAGCGGCTCAGATACCCGTTTGAGTATGAAGAATTTTATCATTCCAAAATATCACGGTTTCGTACGGTTCGCTGTGGATCTGTGCAGCTTACGCTGTTGAACATCGCACCACCGAACGCCGAGAGCAATTGACGAAGGTCGCTGTAACGATCGTCAGCGCAAGGCTCTCAACGCGTCCCCTGTGCGTCTGCTGCACGGTTGTGTTGGTGCGTTTTCCACACCGTGCCCACGTGTCCGAATGTGTGTATGTGTGAGTGCTTATGTGGCGTTCCGTGTGGCGCCATCATCCTTCGGTCGTTCGTTCCGTCAGTCGGAGAGCTTGGGGGAAAAAAACGGGTGGTCCGGGTCGCGGTTTTTGGGGCGGCAAAGGGCGCGTTCGGCGTGCTTTCTCGAAGCAATTGTCCGTGTGCGAATCTCGCTCAGACTCCGAGTGTGTGTACGGCTGGATGGAACGGTGGGTTTTGGTTCTGGGTCGCAGTGTCGCGGTCGTGGTTCTAGTGTGTTCTGCCGAGCTGCGATTCCGTCGCTAATTTCCTATACCGCGCGCGTCACGCCGTTTCGCGAAGCCCGAAGGTAATGGACTCTCCGGATTGCGTAGGTTTGGTCTTCCGCAGCGCATCGATCATAATTTTGCGCAACAATGTACACGGATGGATTGGTCTGCATTCGGTTGGAGACAGGACTAACAACGCCAGCAAAACACACAAAAAAAACCTGAGCTGTGAAACCGAGAGAAACCCATTTCTCGTCGCACAGAGTAGAAAAAGAGAAACCCATACTTGGGCACCACAGAGCGACACATCGAGAGATAGGCGCGCCGAGCGCCGAGCTAATGGAATTGGAAGTTTTGCCACTGTTGTGAAGCGGATGTGTGTTTTTCGCGAACCGTTGTTTTTCTTGTTGTTGCGAACGCATGAAAACGGAACCGAAACGCGGCGCAAACCCTCCCATCTGTGCATCTCGCCCCGCCAGCGCCGATGTCGTCGTTATCGAGCTCTCGAAACTCAAGCGCAAAAGTAAACTCAAACATGCGAGCAACCCGGAGCCAGAATTTGTGTTCGCGCGTCTGTGCGCCTGTGTGTATGTGTGTGTGTGCGTGTGTGTGTGTGTGTGTGTGTGTGTGTGTGTGTGTTTTGCGTGCTTGCACAGGACATATTGTGGGGAGGAAAACTCTTTCTTTGCCGAACAAAATTTTCCTCCAAACCAAACCAACCAAACCACACGGAAACCGCCAAAGGTAGAGCTTCCCGTTTTTACTTTTGAAACGCGGCGTCGTGGTATGTGTGTGTGGTTAAGAAAAAAAAACACGAACCGTATTGTGTACGCGAGTGTGTGTGTGTGTGTCTTTGTGTGTGTTCGCGCAATGTGAGTGTATGTGGGTGTGCGTGTGTGCGTGCGTATGTTTGTATGCTGAGATGGTGGAAAAACAAAACGTTCGCGCAAGGAAAAACGGCGAAAGAATCAGTTTTGCAAAACTTCCGACTCTCGTCGGTTCCTCCCGCGAGAGCCTTCGTTGTCGTGTGGGCGGGAGTGCTGCGGAATGGAAAATTGCGGACGCAACATTTGCCTTATCAATTAAACTTTTTTTTCCCCCGAGCGGCCCGCCGTGTTGGATTGGACGTGGACGGGAAGTCTCGGTGAGATTTTGCCGTCGTGTTGTTTTGTTTGCCTGGTCCCCGGTGGACTTCGCGGAAGCCTCGAACTCGTTTCCAATCAGTTTTCTCGTGTCCCGGGTGGTTTTACGGGTAAAACATTGCTCGCATCACTTGTACGAGCCCGTGGCAGAACGGGCCACGGACGCGACAAAGCGGCAGCAGGGCAAAGGGAGCCGAAAAGTGCCAAAAAGCTTGTTAAGGATAATCGTGTAACTTTTGTCCAACCGCGCCCTCCCGTCAGCTTTGTGTTGTGACGCCAGGCAGTTGAATATTTACGAAAATGAAACCGAACGAAGCAGGTCGTCATCGCGGGTCGTGAGTGAAGCATGGCTCGTAAAATATTGTCCCCGGCGGAGGCACAATCAGCGCCGCCGGACGGTGCCGGATTTTGGTCGCAAAATGGAGTCGACAATCTTAATTAGTGTGCTGCGGTTTAATCAATGTGATGACGGCGGTGATGAAAATTTCTGCACGATCGATCGAATTATATAAGCTCGGGATTATTGCTCGGCTGTCCTCGGCTGTAATGTGATCTCCGTGATTCGTTTAATCCACGCCACACGGATTGCGAATACCAATCGCAATTTATACCTCGACGTTCACGTATCCTTCCGTTTACTTTCCTACTTCCGGAAAGGATCCAGTTCGTAACCGATCCAATCTCATCGGAAATTCTTCAAACAACCGCCCCATTGTGGATCACTGGTTGGTTGTTTTTTTTCTGCTCCCCACGGCTAAACAAAATACCAAGAGAATTTGATGTACCTCTCCCGGTGGCTGCTCCTGACTTTTGCCGGTGGTCGCTTTTTCTTCCTTTCATCGCGAAAACCTTATAGCGCACCGCCGTGTTCGCCGTGGCCCACAGGGTCGAAACAGGCATCGCACGGTTAACGTTTGCCCACGGGTGGATCATCAGTGGTGAAGGAAAGGTTATGAAACTGACCCCGTGGGTATAATATTCATATTTTTATTTTATTATTTAACCCGCGAGTGAGTGTGTGTGTGTGTGTGTGTGTGTGTGTGTGTGTGTGTGTGACCCACCGGTGGTGTGTAGGCTTCCGTTTTGTAGGTTCCGTTTTTGATGAGAAAAAGTTCATACTTGGCCTAGGTAAGATCGGCACACAAGAATCATCTTTAAGCGACCGCTGAGCAGGCAAATAGCGTTCGGTGGGTTTTACCTGTACTTTCAGGTTAGCTTTGTTATATCCTTCGGTGCCGAGCCGAAGCTAGCGATGGCCACGAATGCGGTTTTTATTTCAAGAGGACTAGGTCTCGTTATCTAAGCTCTGCTGCCTATCGCAGGCTGAATGATACTTCAGTTTTTCCCACAATAGGCGTTGTTTGCCACGGACTAGTCGTCTACCCGTGGCAGAGGTGTTCTTTGCCGGAAATGCTCCACAAAACATAAACACACGCACACACCCACACCCGCACTTAAGAAATGTGCTACGTTACAATTTTGGATGGCACGAGACCGTGCTCCATTCGGTTTCGATCCTGAATCAATACACACACCCGCTCACCGGGCGTTGTTTTTCTTCCCCCGGGTCCGAGTATAAAAATGGTCCAGGTGTGGAGCCAGCAAGGAACCAACCGAATCCTTCGGAAGCGGTTGTTTATTTTCTTTAGCCAGGCGTAGCCGGGCAGGTGCTTGTTGGGCTGGCGGTGTGGGTTCGATCCTTTCCTTGGGCGACTCCTTCGAGATGGCCAGCGCTGGGAAAGACGGCATTTTCCAATACGCGTTCGGGTGATCTGCTCCAATACGGTCAGGTAAATAAAGCCTCTGATGCATCCCTCAACCGTGGGCGTGGAGTCCGCTTCCACTTCGTCTTAAGTTGCGCGTGGTTTGGATACGGGAAAGGCCATTTCGAGCAGCATCTTAAACGTTGGAAAAGGCCTTGGTCGATAGCCTAATGCATTGTGCCGAAGGTTCCACGTTATTTATCCCACCCGATAGTGGCAAAGGAAAGGGTTTAACAGGCAGCAGGCAGAGGTGTGAATTAGCTAAGCTAGCTCAAGGATGGCAGACCTTTCGTCTCTGATGCTTGGGTTGCTTGCCAACTATCAGCATCGAACGTCAGGGGAAGATGTTTGATGGTTTGTATTTTAATTTTTGCTCCATAATGTTCATCCGTTATGAAAGCGGCTGATGTGATTTAAATGGTATCGCATTGACGCAACATGCTTTAACATGTCTGTAGATTGGAAACTTACGCTTGTAAGATGTGCTGTAATATCGAACATGGGAAAATCGTTAAGATTTTATTGTGAACAACTGCAATATGTGGCGGATCACCTTGCCCACTCTACTGTTTCCCCTGTGTTCGATTTTGGTAGGATTTCGATATAAACCTAATGAAACAGCCATAAATGCTATAACAGGGATTGCAAAGTAGAACACATCTATTACAACCGACCGAATGATTTCGTTGCCATGCCACGCTCGGGTCTATTTCGGTACTTGTCATTGTTTTCTACAACTTCCCGTCTCCCCGTGGCAAAGCTGATTAATTGTTGAAAGCTCTTGATGGCGTTTTGATCCTACTTCGCATAGAAATATGCTGCAAACGTTTATGGACCTGTTAGTAGAAGCAGTTCAAGTAGAGCCTCTCGCGCGTCCTCCACCCCGTGAGGCGCGACGGGATGCCATTAAAAAGTTACCATTACATAACCGAATCGATATATTCGAACCCACGTAGGATTAAAAGCGAATAAATTTTACGTCTCTGCTATATTGAGGGGTGCGTGTGTGAGCGTGTGTGATGTGCCTGTTTGGGCTGAGTTCTGAAACGACCGCAGCAAGACGTGTCGGGTGGTTGTTTGTTTTTCTTGCGTGGTTTTTCTTCTATTCCACCCGCGTCGCTAGGCCTTTTTAGTCCGTTCTTGGTTTAAGCCTTTCGCTCGTACTGTGACCGTCTCGGTGTGTGTGAGTGTATTGGTCCGAACGGCTAAAGAGGCTACTAGATGCTTAATCTTCTTAGCGGCCACCGGATGGGTGGCTCCGTGGGTGCTGTTGTCTACCACACACGGTCTACGTGGTGTACGGTGTTCGATTGACGACGCCGTGATGAGTGTTATGTTTTCCGATTTTCCAATGAACTCACGGAGACATCTATTAACGTTAGAATGTTTACTGAGCGTGGGCAGCTTTTGGAGCGTAAGGTTTTCTTTGGGGGAGGAAAACTTGACTACGAAGAAATAGTAAGATATTTGTCTCAAATTGTGTGTAGCAAAGTTTTGTATTCATAGGGTTTTTTTTACAATAAATTCTAAAGGAACTTCGAGAACAGCAGGAAACGTTTGTTTCAACAATTCTTTTACTCTCTATTTAATTCGTTTCACTTCCTTTAGATGATGATATTTAACGTTGTGATCCGTTTTAGTTCTTTTTAATAGACATCCCATTCTTTTGATCCTCACGGTTGTGCAACGCGTATCACATGCAAGCCCAGTGAGACTGATTCGTTCTGTTTAATTATCTCCATTCTCTGTGAACTAATTATGTGCTCGCAGGGCAGTGTGCCCGACTATCCGTGCAGCTCCTTGGAACGATCGTTGAGCTACTTTGTTGGTGTATATTTTCCGCACAACCGAGAACGTTTGCAGCAGTGGGTGAATAATGCGAGAGTATGAAAACAGCTAATGATGGGCCGAGAGCTGCCGCTGGTGTGCAGCCTGGTCGCGGATGACATCATGTCGCCGCGGCACGGTAACACTATCTAGCCACAGCGGCCGGCGAAGTAGAGCCTGCTCGCCTGCGAAGACGATGCCGCCGAGAAGAGCAATCGGGCCAAAATTTGACCTCCCGCAAAACCGGTCCACCGGATCGTCCTGTGTACGGTGCTGGTGGGCGCTATTTATTTTCCAATTTAGCCATGTTTGAGCTTATAGTGAGCAGTGTTTACTTTCCCATCAGCGGCGATCGCTTGCCGCGTTCGGTGCGGGAAAATGCGCACCGTCGTCCGATCAAACACGGCGGGTGGTCGTTGTGTCGTGCGAAGGA
Source organism: Anopheles dirus (assembly GCA_000349145.1). Lineage (NCBI taxonomy): Eukaryota > Metazoa > Arthropoda > Insecta > Diptera > Culicidae > Anopheles > Anopheles dirus. The sequence goes on from KB672979.1 coordinate 8,075,464, forward strand.
GGAGTGCCCTGATCACCTTCAAGCAGCCATCCGCTCCATTCCCGGCCGCCATTTTGGGCCACGGGGTTTGCACGGGGTTTCGAACGGCAGAGAGCCCAATGTCTTTGCCCTATCCTTTTGCCGGCAGCCAAAAACGTCCGCTCTGGCATCTCTGACCGCTGCTCGGTTAGTCGAACATCATCGTTATTTTCGGGTGAGGTATTTGGATTAGGCGATCTTCTTAGAAGCTGGGGATAGGACAATAAACATACAGCAACCCTTGCAGCCTTCACCCACCCATCGCCACCAACCCCCAGGCAGAGCAGCAGCTGTTGCCGTTTCCCCGGAAAATGCCAGAAAGGATGATTCCTTCCCGTCCGCCGCCGCACACAGCAGACGACGGCAAAACATTGAAATCAAACGTGCAATTTCAATATTGGCTCGGGGAGGGAAAACGTGGCTGTGCGTGGACATGTTGATTCGCATAGAAACCCCGATTTGAAAGGCACGCTCAGGCACCCCAACACACGCAACACAGCGCATTGTACCGCCGGAAGGGGTCGCCGTGTTTGCGTAGGAAACATATTCAAATTTTCAATTTTATGATGTGCCCAATACGTGCTTGCGAGCCGTTTCGCACGAGTTTGCGATTTTGAAATAATTGAAATCGTTTTCAAATTAAATGCGTCCCATTTTTGTCGGTCGAACAGAGGCGTGCCGAGTAATAACTGCAACGCAATTTGAGCTTGAAAATGTTTTTAAAATGAATAGTACTTTAAAGTGAACCTTAAACGCCCGTAGTTATGCTATGCTGTGCAGCAACAAGACGTTCTGTTTCGAGCAAGCTAGCTTGGAAAGTATATCAGATCAGACGGGAATTAACTGACAACCCGCGCAGATTCGGGCCGGCTCCGTTCGGTTCAGTCATTGTCGCTACGTGCCGCCTTCACCTCAAGCCGCGAGGAAAGTTCAATTTCATCGGGCTCAGGTTGTCTGTATTCCTCGCGGTACGATAAATCCTACCCCTCCCGGTCCGGGGTGTTGCCCTGTTTTTCCAGCAACACTCTAATGCGCGATGAGAGACGGCACTGATTTGAAACTGTAATCACCTTATCAATGATTAATTTCCTTCAACCAGAAGCCCCCGGAGCTGGGAGGGCCTGCGTGTGAAGGAATCGAAGGCAGGAACAGAACCCGTCGAGCCGGGCGTTTTGGAAGCTATCCTTGAACGATGTTTGCGTTGCTTCGCCGTGCTAATTCTCGTGCCTCGCGTTCCGTGAAGTGAATAAGCGGCAGGGGCGGGCGTTTTCATCGCCTGCCACGGCCACGGGGAACGTATCCGCCGTACGGAGGGCAATCTCGACATTAGCCTACCGCTGGGAACCGATTGCGTTTGAGCCAGCGTGAGCCTAAACCCGAGCCACTCGAGCCAGCAAACCCTCCCACCGCGTGCCAAATAACTTTGCCGCACGTTTATTTCCCACTTTTTCGCTCAATGCTTTCGGGGCTGGGGAGGACGAATGAACAAGCGAAAAAAAAAATGTCGGCCCGCTTAAATCCGAAATCGGGTGGCGTTGGCCTCCGACGGCGCGGCAGCAACCAACGCCGATTTGTGCGGATGTGTTTTCCGGAAATGTTTTCGCTTGCCCTCCTGTGTTCGCGTTTCCTCCGGCCGTCCGCGTCGGGTGGGCGAGCCGTTTGCTCATTCGACAGGCGGATGACACACTCGGAACATGTGTGCGCGCACCAAACGAGGGTGGGGGTGGTGCCTTTATGAATAAACATGAGTCCGGGAGAGTATCCCGCGGAGTGCGCGGCGGCGGCTTGCGAGCAGCAGCACAAACACGTCTTACTTTACCCGATTCCAATAATTCATGCCCCAAGCGGTAAGTAGTCGCACGGAATTGAGCGAAAGCCGAAGCGTACGGAGCCCCAGTTGGACTTACCCAGTTAACCGGGGTTGATCCGGAGGGAGAGAGGAAGAAGAAGCTTTCAAACGTTAGTCATTTTTTCCTGTATGTTCACTCTCGCTCTCTATCTCTTTCATTCTCTCTGCTAGCTTGCGTGCGTTCTGAAAATCTGATAAATATTTTTCGAGCACGAAATATAGGCGAGCAAAATCGACCCAGAATCTGGTTCTGGCGGAACGGGTTGTGTTTGCTTCCTTTCTGGCAGGACTCGCGTTGCGTTTCGGGCAAATACTTAGCTTACGTGTCCTATTACACACGCACGATCATATGTTTTCGATGATTCTGACAGATCTTCCGTAATGGGTAGCTTTGTAGGAGATTTTGTGGCATTAAAGGTATCCGTTACGATTAATCTGAGGGGATAGTAGGATGGGGGATTTGATTGATAGATGCTTAGGCATTTATTCTTTATTCATTTTGCATATGCGTTTGCGAGGTGATTTATACCGGATGTAAGGTGAATGCTAATGTCAGATAATTATAGTTTAGTAAAATGTTTACTGTGCGACACCATCGTCATTGCATGATCATGTATGCATGTGGACATCATGAGGGATTTCATGAGATTGCCGGATTTGGGTTTGACATCGACAACTATCCTCATGCTCAGGACATATCTGCTTACAGCAATGTTGAAAAAATCAAAAGTATAACTTGATCATAACTCTTTCGACTCAGTGTCCAACTAAACACAAGGATGTATAGGGATGAACGAGAAATAAGCGCTGTTGTCATGCTACGATTGCTTTACGTGAGTTTATCTGCCATGACATTCATGTGTCTTATAAAAAATATTAAAAGCACTACACACACACACACCCCGGACAGCACCGATCAAAAAGGATTTAAGAAACACTGACCTCCAACCGAGCTGTGCGCTCGTGCTGATGTTCTTGTCACTCTCTGCAGCAGCTCGCTGCGGTGGCAGCCTCACCGTACGTGTGCTGTCGTTATTATTTTTTGTCCCCGTCCCTCTACACACGGACCAGTGCATGATATGCCACCGGTTTGCTCGGCCAACCGCACCGCCCCACCTCGTGCAGCATCGTCCACCACAAAAATCGCTCCAATTGCATGTGCGCGTTGCCTCAGAATGCATTCAACATATGATCCGGAGCGTTCGTTGTCGGAGTAGTTGGGGGCAGTTTTGTTCATTCTTGTCGCTCTTTAGGAAATAAGTCCCTGCAGCAGCATTGCCACCACCAGCAGCAGCAGCAGCAGCAGCAGCAGTATGAAATATGATAAGCTGATTTTGACAAAAATACTCACTGAATTATAGATGAGGAATGAATGAGTACGGCTGTCTGCTCTGTTGCATCGCTCGGAGATACGAGTGCCTCCCGACAGTTGATTGCGAGTGTTTTCTGTGCATTTTTTTTCGTACTGCTGCTGAAGTTCTACTTCAGAGGAACATGCGAGCGCTTGATTGAATGCAGTTTCTTACCATGTGCAAATGGCTTATAAAAGCAGTTGAATTTTATGTTCATTTTATAGCACGATTTAAACACATTAAACATAAACCGTACTGGTGGCAGTTTAAGAAACCGAATCACATCCACCCCAGCCAGTGCCACACCCGCGGCAATTATCCCACAGTGGAGGAAGCATCGGTTGCGCATCCGTGCTTAGCGTGTCAGGCGTGTGCAGGGAAACTGATATGACCAAGTTTGGCCGTTTCATGCATGCTTCATTGTTGGCTAAAATTGAGCACCAAATTTGTGGGCAAGTGTCAAATTTTAATTTGCCCCTCCATGAAACTTGCTATCGCCATCTTCATCGTGGGGTTGGTGTATGTGTGTGTATGTGTATGTGAGTAGGACAGCTATTTGGTGAAGAATTCGGCCTAAATTTGGCGGTATCTTTGCGGACGAGCGTGGGAACTGGAATGTTCCCAACCTCTTGCCCGTCTCTCGGTTAGGGCAGCATTGTGTTTATTTGTTCATCGCTCGGTGGAGTCGGAGGGAGCCGTCGGAGCATGATGAAGCGAGTGACAATGCCGTGCGGCCAGCTGACTTCGTTGGCTAGCTGACAACTCCTCCGAAAAAGGAAGATGATCCACCGTGTGGAACTCACTGCCTGTCACGCCGCCTCCCGTCCCGATGACTCCCGCAACAATGGGGTGAAAAAACTTTGTTAATTTCAAGTCTAATAAAGCCATATCGTGCGCGCGGCGTGACAGGAAAAACTTCTCCGTGGCACGGCAGAAGTATGGCAAAGTTTTTCCGTGCGGTATGCGACGTGCAGAAAATGCTTCAAGTCTTTTTCGGTCGCCGGTGGGAGAGAAAGTTGATCCGTGTGGCGTGGTGTGGGGCTGCCGTTTTGGAATAATACCATCGTAAGAATAATTAATACTTCCATCAGGCATTTCGCAACGCGTTTTGTTTTTATCCCCTCTTTGCTTTACTCACAGCCCATCGCTTTGGGTTCTAGGGGTTTTGAGGCGTAGTCGGGGATTTCAGGAGCATTCCTGACGACATTTGCGTTTGCCGTTTGCCTCCATACCATCAAACTACACCGCAAGAAAATGGGCCCTGTTTAGTCTCAACTGAATGTGTCCGTGCTCCGTGGCGTACGATCTGGAGTGGCAGCTGGTAGCATTGCTGGCCGCACGGCACGCGGCAGCCGGCGAGGCTCGTGTATAATTATATCGCCGAGAGTTATGATCAAAATAAAAATTAAATTTCAATTATACTAATTATGAGCCCCCGCGGAGCGGCACTGCGGCGATTCTTGGCCGAGGATGCAGTTTTCCTAGCGTTGCGCGAACATTAGCATAGTCATTAAAACGTGTCGGACGCGGGAGCGTACCGTAATGGGGTAAAGGACCGCAACTCCGGACGAATAGATGCCTCCTGCCTGCGCGACACTTGCGCTCGTTCAGGAACTGTATATGTTTCAGAGGGTGTGTGTGTATGTTTTTTTTACACTTTTGATTTTGGTCAAAAATGTCATTACAGCACTTGGGCGTGGAAATAACTCGGTGCCAGCTGGTACAGTTTCCGTACCGTGTATCTGAAGCGTTCTGGCTACGAGATAGCCCGCAGGCGCGCAACTGTGGGCCGAAGGTGGGAGGAGTCTGTTTGCAAAAGTGCCACAAGCGCGAGACACAAGCCGTGATGCGCATTGTTTATTCAGCACATGTTTTATGACAGGTTTAAAATAAATCATAAAAAATTCATGACCGAAATGAGTGGGAAAATTCAGTGCCCCCCTCGGGAGAAAGAGAAGAGGCAGCGACGCCAATAAGAACTCAATTGCAGTATGCGGCCTCGGCGGCGGTGGCGGCGGCAATATGACCGAACTCGAGGAGTCAAACGCGCCAAACGGGACGTAGTATCTCTCTGTGGGTGAAGGGTGAACTGGCGAAACCAAAAAAAATTAAACCATATCAAAATGGACATTTAAGCATCTCGTTTTCGAACGCATTCGCTTTTGTTTGCCATCGTCATTTCGCGTCGAAACTTGCACATACAGCACACAGTACCGGAAAGGGGTTTATTTAATGGATGGTGCGATGGACGCCCTCGTCAACGCTGCGATGGACGGGACTGTTGGAAGCGAGGCATCGGGGGAATAATTGAAAAAAAAGTTCGCTCACCATGGAGCGATTTTATGGCGATGCTGCGAGGGCAAATATTTATGCAACCGTTTTTAACCGATTATCCCATTTCCGGACTTTCCACGCTTTCGTTTCGCCGGTGAGAGTGATCGAATTTGAAAGATTAATCACACGCATTTGCAACGGTGTGTTTGCTTTGGCTAATGACATTTGAATTCGGGCCGGTAATCAGATGAATTATTGTGACGGTGAATTATTGTTGGCAACTGCGAGTTACCGTGTACTGTTCCCACCGTGCTTTCGGTGGCAGTTTTATCGCTGCCCACTGACCACACGTACCGTTCGGCTCGTTGAACAATTGTCGATTGGTCGTAAAAATGTCCCGATCCTGACAGTGGCTAGGAAGCGCTGGAAATGCATTTCCGATCGATAGCTGCTCATAATAATGGCATACGGTGTATTTTGTCCCCTTCTCTCTCTCTCTCTATCATTGGACATCATTACGTAGCACTGCGTTCGACTGCTTCACTTTATCGTATCAGAAGACTCTGTGCGACCTCCGTGCAAGAAACCCGGTGACCTCATCGCCCATTGATTGATAAAAAGTGCGCTGTAAGCCTCCGACCGCTTGCGAAATGCGCTCCGGGGAAGTCAGCGACGAACGATTGCAGGCCGAAAGATCTTCTATCGGATTTGCAGTCGGTTCGATTACGTACGCTTCATTCGCTGGTGGAAAGGCGCGACCGATCGAAACCAACGCCGGGGCGCTGGTTGTACCCGTTCCGTTGAGTGTGACACTTATGACAGTCGTTTTCGAAATCGAACGGGAAATGTTCATCCTTTCCTTCTAATGCTCCCCCGGTTTGCCATCACCGCGGGGTTTACGTATGGGGAGGAATATAAATTGAACTTTATGGCTGGCCGGTCACTTGGAGCCCGGGCCCGGGCGTTGGAGTGTGGTTACAGAGAGAGAGAGAGAGAGAGAAAAAAAGGGCCCTTGAAAATATTCCGCCCCTGCGCGGAAAATGCACCGTCAGTGGAAAGAACAAACTGCTGCAGTCCAAAGATACGCCTGAGCTGGCGTCGTTAGTGTCCTTTCTGCGCCCCACTCGTTTGTGGTGGTAGTGCTTCTTCGAGCTTGGTGGTGATCAAAAACAAACTCGTTTTATTCACACGCTTTTTATTCCCCTCATATGCCAACCGTTCCGAAAGGTTCATCGATTAGGGATAAGGGTTGTGGCTCTGCGAAGATGGGTTAACAGTTTTTTTCCTTCATTTTTATATGCATTGGCCCGGTGTTGGCCCTCGGCAGGTCGTGCATAGGAAGGTTGAAAGATGAAATGTTTTGATGATACTATGTTTGCATATCGGAAAATGTAATTTCTTTATTATATTCGGTAGGATATTGACAATTGAAAACCCTCGTAGGATATGAATTATTGTGTGAATGGAAAAAGGGGTTCATGTCTCGGACGTATTGAATAATGTGCGTCATTCGAATAGTATAATCCTCATGTCCCAACAGACGTCAAAACAAATCTTCTTGCCTGCATGCCAAACAACCATTGTTGATCTCTCAAAACAACATCAATTAGGAGCAATTACAATGACGCCTCGATCAGCCAGCGAATGGAAGCCACTTTGCTGGTCAACAACGCAGTTGAGGCTTTTTTGTTCTTATCCAGAACTCGACGCAACCTCCATTTTATTCGCATCATAAAGTTTTATTGTCCCCTTTCCTGACGGAAGCGCTTCGCTGGATCGTCTCTGATAGTCCGTGATGCTACAGTTTATGAACGTGAGGGCAGATTATTTTAAAACCACTGTCGAATGGCAGATTATTTTAAAACCACTGTCGAATACAGCAACAACAACAACAAAAAAAACTGCTCGGTAAGAAGACCGTTGGGCACTTGGTGACATCGGCGGTTGGCGAAAGTTTTCCACGAAGATATCGACCGGAAAAAACCACGAAGGACTGATGAAACTCATATTGATAGAAGCTCAAGGATAGCTTCACGGTGGCGTTGGAGTTGCAGGTTGGCTTTGTGGACAGAGCCATGACATTTTTACATTGAAATCCGTGAAAAATTTCTAACGCCGTCTGCGTTCCGTTCCGTCCGAAGAAAGATTTCGTTTTGTTTTCCCAATATCTCACAGTATTCAAACGATGCATCAAGGTGACCTTTGAAGCGGTAGAATTTCATTTCCGTCGTCGGTGAACGTATAACTGCTGCTTGCTTTCTGAAGCAGTGACTTCTGCGGAACAAAAGCGCTCGCAGTACCGTACAGCTAAATTGTTTTTATAAACTTCCACCGGAAACCAGTTGGCACCTTTAACTTAGGGCAGTTAAAAACACTCGCTGTAGTGCTCCCCCGGGACATTGAAATGGGTTCGCTTTCGAAAGAAAAGTGCGCCAACTAGCGTGTGTGTGTGTGTATGTGTGTGTGCGGGTCGCATTGGAGGCCACGCAGAGCAACAAAACGCCGTCCCCTATTTTGCTGTCGAAACAAAATAAGCACGAAAGTTCCCCGGGACCGGCCAAAACCCTGTAAGCAAATTGAGCAAAAATTAAATTACACGCAAAAGGACCGCAAAGTCACCGAAGAAGCTGGGAACTGGCCGGAAGGTCGGAAGGCGTCGGGTGGCAGGTGGTGCAACCAGCTACGCCCGGGAGCTCGGTCGGGGCAAGCGAGAAAAGAAAACACCACACAGCGCCGATAACACCGAAACATCCCCGCGCGCGCGAACACGAGCGCTTATCTTTAATTTGTACGAGCTTCTTCAGTTCAGTGATTATTGTGCTCCGGTGGCTGTGGAAAACTGTGGAAAATCGATCGGGGCCGGGGTATCGCTGCGCGCGGGAGTCGCTTTTTTCAACTCTTGTTAGTGCACGGGGGAATAGAAGGAGAACAAAATCACATCCACGCTCTGGTGGTGGTGTGTTTTTTTTCCCAATTCTATTCGATGCGGGCGCCACCCTCACTATAACCTGCAATTTTCCTGCCCCATTCCGTACAGATAGATCCAAAACGGGCAACTCGACACCAAAATCAGTGCAAGCGAAAGTGGGGGTAAGATAAGCGAGCAAGCAAAAAAAAAAAGGAAGTGGCAGGCACGTAACGCGCAAGTAGGCACGGCGAACCTCAAACGGAAGTGTCATCGCGGGCTGGAAGGAGCGAACTTTGAACGCGGGAAACAGTGTGCGGGTTTCGATCGTTGCGTGCGCGTGTGTTTTGAGTGTGCGCGCGTGACAGCGGTGACGTGGTGTGAGTGAATTTATGGACAACTTGCTCGAAATTGCTCAATGAGTTGTGCTGCGCCTGATAATGGTGCCGAGCGCTCCGATTAGGAGGCACCGGTGATGGTGTGCATCCAGATTGCAGATCCGCTCGCAGACACGGTCCCGTCGACGCGGCATTGATCGAGGCTGGGTGGGGTGTTACGACGCCCCCCGACAGGAAACCGGACGCTACACACCGCACCGATCGACACGTGACGCTGGTGCGGACCACACGCACGGGACTCGTTCGCCGCCGGAACACTAGCCGGAACGGGAGCTAGAGCGGCGCCGACAGACACACGATACAGCAGGCGTACCGGCGCGTGGTGCCAGCCGGAGCAGCAGCGACGCAGGAGTCAAGATATACTCGAGACAATCATCGCCACCGCCAACGCTGAGGTTGCAATGTTCTGGTAGCCAAGAAAATTTCGCCGTGGATCCCTATTGCGGCGGTGGAATCAACAGTGGTGGCCAATGGCCGATACCGAACTGCGGCGGTCCGATGTGTCATCATGGCCCCGGACCGGGGGGGCTACCGCCGGGTACAGTAGGACCGGGCGCGGTGGGGGGCCCGGGTGGGGCGGGACCGGGCCCGGGCGGACCCGGCATGGGCACGCTCGTGCACGGTCCCTCGCAGCTGTCCCTGCACGGTCCGCCACTGCCACCGCCACCGCTCTGTAATCCGTGCAGCAATACGAACAGTTTTAACTCAGTGCCATTACCGGGACCGTCACGCTGGGGTCCCCGTACATCCTGCCCTGTACATAGCCCTTTCAGAATACGAGTGCCAAACGGTTCGATCTGCTCCGGACATCAGGTAAATATTGCCCGGAAGGGAGACTTGTACGGGTGGGGCGGGTCTTATGTTTCGGCGAGTAGCTGTGAGCAATTCTATGGCAGCGCGGGCGAATATTGGCTCCAGCGGAAATAATCGATTGATGATCCAATTGTCAGAGCACATCGTCTGATACTGAATGTTAAAGCGTTCCGAACGTCGAATGTTAACTGCTGTTAACGTATTTCGCCGTCCATTTGGTGTAACATTCAGCGTACTTTCCTTTAGATTCCAACTTCACGCCAATTACGTTGAATGAATTTCAATGAGTATTCACCAAGAATCAAGGGCACAGGTAAGGAATGAAGGCATTGCTAACCGCCGGAGCAATGTCCGCCTCCTGACTTGCGATAAACCTAAAACTATCCCTAGAATTTTCAAAGCAAATAGCAATCGAATTCTTTGCACAAAACGCGCGCACCAGAGGCCTAATTCATTCATCAGCATAAGACCACTGGAAATGGAGCAGTATCAAACATTTCGCCAGCTTGAAGCAAATGTTTCTACAATGAGATAAAAAGTTTACCCGTCGCCTCCTGCTCCTCCGTAGTAACTTACACGAGAGCGCTTCTTGACCGAATTTCGAGTGAAACTTTCCCGAGTTTCTTTGCCACACTCGGGGCGAGGAACTGTTGAACCAGTGACCACCGCATGAATTAGGACTTAAGGTCCAGTTCGCACGGGCGTCCTATTTGCCGGAAGGAGCGAATTAAAATTCATTAGCTTTAGCACAGCAATCACCTCCGATGAGTTGGGTGGAGTTTGTAAGCAAAGTTGCTCGAACAAGCCGTGCGTCGGAAACTTTCCACTTCTTCCCAATCGATCCCGATTTCCAATTTGCTCGTACTGCTTGGTCGGCCCGTGCGGCATTGGGGGCTGTGATTGCCTGTGCCGCCAGAATCTTAAGTGGGCAAACTATTACCCATTCTGTGGGCTCCTGACCGTGTAAGGATTTGTGGATGGAGGTACTTGTGGCGGCAGGATAGGACCCGATGCAACGGGCGACGTGTATCATCCCCGCGCTGGATGGGTTGTTTGTCGATAAGTTCTACAGTTGTTTTAGGGCGCAAAGTTTGTAGAGCATCTTGAAAAGCATCACTCGTTGATTAGTTGGAAGGATGTGCGTGTTTGTGTGTGAATGTGCTCGACTTCTTCATTCGGTGAATTTCGAGTAATTTAATCATTCTAAATCCCTTCAATCAATAGTCAAATAGCCATTTGACGGTATCGGTAGGAGATTAAGATTTGTGGTCAGAAAACTTGGGCCCGGATTTGGTTCACCAATCCGGATTTATGTGCTGGCGCGACTGATCATTTGACCTGGTGCTGATAACTTTGCTCGTGCTTTGTCTGTCATGCAAACTATCCAGAACTATCATTAAGTGCAGTACCTAATGACTTGGTCGACAGTTGGTGGATCTGAAATTAATTGAGTTTAATTATTCATTCATTCCATCTCGAATGGGTCCACCAGTAGGTACCGGTATGTACATCGTTTTCGACGAGATTAATTGTAATGACTAAAAAAACGATGTATTATGGTAAGAACATCGTATGGTTCAAGCCGTTAGTATTGCTTTTAATAGGCTATATTTAGCTATTTGTTCAAGTTTGATGCAAACATCATATTCCTCATTTCATTATGTACGATTCTTTCGCTTTACTGCGGGTTTATTCCTAAACAAATAAAATTGAGGTTTGCCAAACTATATTCGTACTGCGTCGAACAAACCCTGTCGCCTGGTAGTGCAGCTACTAGATATCGAACCACAACAACGTCAACATTATTTTAGGGTTTCGTGGAAGGTCCTACCTCTGCATAAATCATGCTGCTGCTGGGCAATGAATTATTGAATGACACCGCCCGCGCTTCATTCAAACTTTACCCACTGTCCGGGGCAGCTCCGGTTGTCACACGGCAGAGAGCGGCTCGTCTGATTTTCCGACAGTTTTCCGCAGCTTTTCTCGCCCAAAGTGTGCCGTCATTGAGTGTCTGTGTTAAAGTGTGACCCAAGCAGAATTCGAAATTTTGCAACCAACTAGCCGTGGCTGGTGATGCTCGGCGTTGCTCAGTATTCTGCATCGTACGGGGTCCTTGGCAGAGACAGCGCAAACACAGTCGAGGCTGGCAGTTTTGCATGCTGCTGTGATTTTGTTTGAATTCTTTTCTGCTCTATCTTCTCGAGCGAAGGACGGCGAGACATTAGAGCAGTTTTCAGGGTGACACAGCTTTACGGTGTCGGAAGAAATCCCGAGACCCGCTGCAGCACCTCAACGATTTGTGTACGGCCAGTGTCATTTATCCTGGCGAAGTGAGGATTTTGCGCTCTAATTGAGTGAGCTATTAAACGAACGATTTAATGAAGGAAACGTTGGCGGCAGCAGTGGTTATGTTAGCGGTGTGTGGTTGGTGATCATTAATTATTTCACTCGATTGAGAAGATTTTCCTTCGTGTTAGGAGGGGTCCACTGATGGTTGGTATTGAAAATAGGCGACCGAGAAGGAGGAAGCTTTAAGTGTTATTTTAATCGATAATCGAATTATAGCTGCTTAAAATCCCAGCTATAATAAAATCGGGAACGATCGCGATACCGTATTGAGATAGTCGTTTTCCTGTTTTGTTATCCGTATTGAAAGGGTTCTCTTTTTGATTTGTACACTCGCGAAAGTCATCATTAACTCAACATGACGTTGAGTTTCTGATTTATTGTCAGTAACAGGTGTGTGCTGTGCGTTATTTTCATTCTTTGTGCTCTTTATATATCATCGATATACTTACTTCACTTTCTGTCTGTGTACTACTTTCAAGTCTCAAAAAAATGTTAATTGTCTACATTCAAGCGAAGTGTCCACCATTCGTAATACCGTGTCGGTCACGGTCCATTGGGCATTGGTCAATTATGCAACAGTATCTAGTCGTACGGATAAATAATTCAGTGCTAAGGTTACGGCGGAATGCATTCCACATGCAATTCTAGCACAGGTCACTTTATGTCTGTCCCAGTGCCGCAGAACAATTGTTGTGTGACTGCACAACCGAAATGTGAAATGGTAGCTATCTGCGTGAAACAGAAATAGTTCGGAATAGTTATCTCGGGTAATACCGTTTATAAAACAACGCTGCTTTTTGATGCTCCCAAAACCAGACCTTCAACCTCCCGCTGGCAATAATTACGTTCGTTAAAAAATGCACTGGAATAAAATGCGTTTGTTCCGCACAGCGTTGTCGGGTGGTTTGTTGGTTGAAAGTTGTAATAAGACTGAATTGTATGCATTCATGAAAACAGTGATACGCAGGCGGCTGCAGTGCCTGTCCAGAAATAGTTTCGATCATTTGTTTCGCGCACTGAAATTCGAGCTCGCTACAGTTTGATCCGCGGTAGCTATCAATTGAGGAATCTTTCGAATTGAAAAGTTCCACATCCAATCGCTGATTATTAGCATTCCTCTCCGAGCGATTTGAGTTCGCAGCGCCTGCAGCCCCGTAAGTCATCGATAAAGTAATGAGCTTTTTTTGCATTCCCATTCATTTCGAACGCCGTGGTACAACTTTCCTCCCCAAGGACACTCGTCCGTTCCATATTAGCCTACTCGCTGTCCGGGTGGGATGAACCCGGGCCCGGTGGCGGATTTGATGGAAAACTTTTCCAATTTACTCCGTTCGTTCCCTGGCCAGTTAGCTGGCGCGTAAGTGTTGAATGGATTGTGTGAGTTTTTTTGTTTGCTGTTGTATCCGCTCGTTTTCGAATCGTCTCCGTCGTTTTCGGGGTCCGCCAAGTCATCTCCGCGCACAAATGTACGGCGCACAACGACCCGGGCCCAATGGGTTGGAAGTTTTTTGAATGCTGCTAACAGATTTATCAAGGCGTCGACAGGCACCGGCTGTCTCCATCGGCTTACGGTCGATTTGCTTTGTCGCGGCCGCGCAACGAATCACGCGGGAGTGACCCGAACGTCAGTCGGATGGCATTAACCCGCCGGGCATTTGGGTTGGTTCGTTCTCGTTTTCGTTGCCGTTGGCGGTGCTTCCCTTCCTGCATTGTCCACTCGCTGCCATTGTCGCTTGTTTGGGTATTATGTTAAAGTAAAGCAATAATATCTAGCGTGTATCCCAACCGGATTGGCCGTTTTCCATTCGAAACTGATACAACTGAAGCTGTGGAAACAGGAAATGTCGGCAAGTTAGCTTTAGCATAAGTAAAAGTTTGTCCTCTACCGTTGACTTTTTCTCTCACACACACAAACACACACACTTTAGCGGAAGCGTCCTGAGGGAAGGTCAGTGCAACCCGCAAGGCAATTTAAATCAATTTTTCAACGTTTACAGTTCCCGAGCACTGGGTGCGTGCCACCTCATTCCTCAGCACTCCAGCACCCGAGAGAAAGAGCGTTCGACAGAAGGAAACTTGGATCAAATTTTGCAGCGATACTGCGACCCTCGTGACTTCCGGTATGCGAGCGGCGTGACAGCTGGGAGCGATTGGCCGTAAATCTTCCTTCGATGGGAATAAATTTGAACGGTTTGATTTATGACACGGTTGGTGGGAAGTAAAAACCAACACCCGCACTCACGATGCGGATTGTGCGGAGGCGTTTATTCGGGCGCATAACTTAGCCAGCGTATAAGCACACCGATCAACCGAGATGTGTATGATAACGAACTAACGATTCGGGTTTTGGGGCGAAAGGATTCGTTCCGGCAACGCCCGGGTGCTGCTGATGACAGCACGTTTTGCGTCACTTCCACGAGCGCGGACGCTGGTAGTGCTGCGGATCTGCTCTTCCGGCTTTGGCTTCAATATTTTCAACACCAAGAGCTGATTAAATTTTGATGATCTAAAGCGAATCGATCGTGGCGGTGCGATGGCGCCGGTGCTGCTGGTGCTGCACTCGGAATGGAACACGCTGGACCGAACGAACGAAGTTGGAATGGCTCTCGTGAAGGTCATAAATATTGCTGCCGCTTGTAAAGTTTCGGCACTTAACACTTTTCACTGAATCGCTCCCCTCGACCGAGGATGAAAACAGGAGAGGAAATATTCAATGGATTTTTTGGACGGCGTACTATTTCAAAACTTTTTTAATAGTGCACGTGTGCAAATGGTCTAAGCCTGGCAAGTTGTTGGAGCAGTGTAGGTGAACTTATATTAAACTGCAGAAAGCAGCTTTGCTGCGGAGTGGAATACAAACATTTGAGTGGGATCGTTTGTAAAAACTCGCCAATGTTCGTTCCGAGCGTACGTAGCACGGTTCGATTGTACGTGGTATGCACTCTATGCGTACAAACATCCCGCTTCCATGCGTGAAGGATATGAAAGCATCCAGCCGCGCTCTATCTGCGCCCGAAACGACCTGTTGATAAGGCGATAACTTGCGACGGTTAACGAACTGATTGTTGTTGATGCTTTGTTCCTGGTCGTCTCGCCTATCGCGCGTACGCCCTGGAAAGGATCCTTTCATCCATGTAGCGCGTCCCAGTTTTACTACGCGCACTACCGAGTGGACGCACATTTTTCGATCCTAGAGGGTGTGTCGTGTGGCTCGTTGCGGATGTAAACAAGGTATCCCCTGTCCGGGACCACGACGGTACGCCACGGTGTAATAGTTGATCGCCAACGGGCGGCCCGAGTGCCAATTAAAGATGATAATAGAGAACCATATTTACGGCGGAATGACCCGCACTAATGATGCCGACCAGCAGATAGCTGCTGTATCCAGCCAGTGCCGGTGTTGACGGCAAACCGGGCACGGGACACCCGCTAGCTACGTACTGGTTGCCTATTATTGGATCGATTTCAGTTATGTTTTCGTTGCACACGGAAGCTGCTCCGTTGGATGAGGTATCCCCGTCGACGACGGTTCAAAAGTAGTTTTTTTTTGTTCGCTGAGTACGAAGGGATACATCGATGGAGAAATCTGCTGGCGAGTTCGGTAGACCGCGCACTTCACCAGAGTCCTGTCCTCTCGGGTGCCCAACGACCGTGTATGGTTATCTGTCGCTGATGGTTCGCGCCAGCACCGTCGAAGTAACGCACGGCACATTCACAGCGTACGGCGTGTATTGTTTTGGTGCGATTATTTGAATGGCGATGGTTCATTAAAGTAGGTCCTCTGGAGCGCCAATGAATAGGCGGCAGATGGATGATTTACGTTGCATGGCAATTCGACACTGTCACTGTAGTTTCTTCCCGAGAGGCATAGCGAACCAATCCGGATACGAGTTTCGTATGAAAAAAGGAACTGGAAAGAGAAGGAGTCTTTTTGTATTCTTCCAAATCATACGCACGCATCGGTGAGGCCGTAGTGCTTGCTTTTGTGGCTTAGCTTCAGGAATTTCATTTCCCTTTGCATGGATAATATGGACAGGCAGTATCCGACATGTATGGGCTCGGTATTTGGTAGATGTATAGCTTTTAATTAACCCGAGACGCTCCATCATAGTACAGCGAACGGTAGCAACGGAGGCAGGATTTTAAGAGATTGATGATATAAATTTTCAATCCAACAATTCCTTCGCCTGGAGTACGAATATGGAATGCAAACGATGGGTTCTACCGCAAAGATGTGGAACGATACGACGTTTCGTACGGATAAAGGAAGCATTTGTAACGTCTTGTTTTCAATCAATCTTTTACGGTCCGTTCTGAGTAATGTGTGGTTTAATTTCGATACGAGCGGCTAGATCTCCTCAGCATGCGAGATATGAAAATGAAGCCCCGGCAAAATACCTGATTGTGGGAATTACGGAATGCATATTTCATCCATTTTGTTACAACGGATCGCTTCAATTTCATGTACAGATTTTCCACACAGCCGACTGTAGCGCATTATGGTGGAATTTCCACAATTGGCAGCTGCTGTGTCTTTCTATCCGCAGAGAAAATTACTTGACGTGGCGTGATTCTGTGATTTAGTTAACTATCAGTATCCGCAGGGGCGTGCAAGCGCAAATGGAATGGTTTCCCATTTGTGCGAAATTCGCCCGCCGTTCGGTTAATTCACTGTTTTTTGTCGCTAGCCTCGGCTAATTTTCCGCAGCGCTGGGGAAAATATTACTTCATTTCACGAAACGCTTTTCTCATTACCGGACTCGCTTCGGTAGCAGAATCTGGAAGTGGTTTGCTGCGAGTAGCACGGCGTAACTTTATTATCAATATCGTCAGCATAATTTGGCCGAGCCGGAAATGTTATCAAGTGCAGACGGTCGAATGAGACATTTTTGTGATGTTTGAAGCATTTTTTTTTCAGGATTTTGGTTCGTTTTTTTATCCGACCTATCGTATTGTCGGTATCTTTTCTTCTATTTTCTGAAATTTTGTTCTGGACACAGATTCGTTGCTGTTGTATTGTTGTATTTTTAACCTCACCATGTATATTTGTTAGCTTTTCTTAGAAATTTGACCTCTTGTTTGCCGAAAGTTTAGTTTCAACTGTGTATAATATTTGGTCCTGGTATTAGTTGACATTTTCAAAAGAATCTCTCAAAGATCTTATCCACTTCATACTATTAAATTCGATAGATGAAAAAAGTTATTTAAACATATTAGGTATTACGTTTGTTTCTATCGGCATAGACTTCAGTATCGATGTCTTTTAACCATTCTCACCCAGTGGCGATGATTGATGCACAATTAAACATAGTTTTTTTCTCAAAACAATAAAAATTTACTTTGCATTCGTAGTAAACAGTAATTACGAAATATAACCATGTTGTGTTTTCACAGTTTGTTTTGTATGTTTTTCATTAGTAGACAGGTCAGAATATAAAAATTAATCTGATGCTATTAAAACAACATTGCCAGCGAAACGTGAAATGCAAACTATCCTTTTTTGTCTCGTCATATGAACCGTATGAACCTCCGAGGTCAATAAAGACACATCATGAATCAGTTAAAAATTAATGAATTGAGTATTAATATGACCTGTACCTAATTGGCGCAGTTATTTACACAATGACTTTGCAAGTCCGATATCCTGACCATTTTGTTGTTATTCTTGCACTGTTCAGCACACACACACACACACACACACACACACACACACACACACACACATACATGTCCTCTTTGGAGCTCCTCCAACACGGTGCATTCCCTTTGTTTGCTAAATTCCATTTGAAAGCCGTTTGCACATGAAATTGCTTAATGCATCAAACAATCATCAGGAGCAAAGAGCCAGCGAAGTTTTCAGCTCGCATCGGGAGAACTACCGTGGCGCGCCAGAACGCCGAGGAACGTGCAGATGACACCGACTCTCCAGGAGAGATAAAAATAATTAGTCTCTTTTTTGACCCGCTCTGCGGCACCGGAGCAGCAGCTGGACAAATTATACTGCTTCGGTGCGATAAAAGTGAAGCTGAAGATTGGCAAATAAATCTGAAACTTTGCAGCGTCTGTGTGACTCGTTCGTTTCTGCGCTCGGTTTGAGTTCTTTTTTTTTTGCCCCGTTATTGTTTCCGAGTGCTGGAACTTATTTGCTGCCCTTCACTTTTATTGCCCTCCGGATCGTGCTAATAGCAGTCGATCATGGGTGTGGGTGGCGAGATGCTGGAACGAAACTGCGAGACGACTGCCACTGCCGGAATGCACTGGGAACGCTTCCGTCTTAATCATTTTTACACCCGCTCTGCCGGGCCTGGTTCGAGTGAGGGAGTGTTTCGGTGGTGAGCGAGAGAAAAATAACACGGAGAAATATGCAGTGCGGTGGTGGTGGCGTTTGCCATCCGACCCGGAAGCGGATAGAAAGTGCGGTGGCGCTCTATCGTTCCCGCAACGGATTTTCTTTCGCACTGCAGCTTCTGGCGCGGTTGGACGGTGTGGTGTGGTGTCATTGTTTTTTTTACCCAGCTCGGCAGAAATTAAAGTTTCATTAAATTTCCTGCTCATTACGGAACGGGTAGCATCAGTTTCCGCTTTTCATTTTTCACCAACCACCACGAGCCTGCCCGGGTGGCGTTCTGGTTTGTGTTTGCGATGGGTTGCTTTTTCCCATCTTGATTTGGTGACCCCGGATTGGATGATGGTTTTTTTTCCCACTCACTCGCTGCTTTCAGGCTGAGTTTGCTCGGCTTCTTAATCCGTTTTTCTTGCAGCGCGTAAATTGTTTTGCCACGCTTGCGAGAAACTCGTTGTCGTTAAAGATGCCATAAATAGAATTCTGTGTTTGTGTTGCTGTTTCATGACTTTTGTTGTATCTAATGGAGCATTGGGTAATTTAGCTACTAGTCCATGTTAACCTATAGTTTGTTTGTGTTATATATGTCTATTATTTACAAAATTGATGTTGAACTAACTTGAATTTAACTGTATCAATGTTTCTATAATTCAAAATCACCATTCAATGTTAGTGCTCCTGAGCTCTTATGTTAATGATATAATGATCTGTTAATGATATAATGATCACTCATATATTTTACATATATCCCATAAGTATTTTATTAAACTCCTGTAATGCTCGCCTAAGGATAATTTTAACCTTTATTCATTAATGCCCCGTTCGATTGGGCTATATCGGTTTAGCTTATTATCCCTCTCGATCCAGCACCGCTGATAACGCACGAACGAACGGAAACTTCATTAAAATCATTATCCTTTCGCTCGTTCATTCAACAGCGGTACCACGGGTAGGCCCGAATCTGACCTCGGGTGACCTGAGGCAAACGGCACATAGGTTTCAATTTGAAAAATAAAGAACCCTTCTTCACTTTCCGCTCGGTCAATGCGTGTTGACCCTTGTAACGAATGCTATTCGAATGCACTGAATGGGTCCGATACTACAGCGAAAACCTTTGTATGCACATGTTTTTTGTCTCGTCCCTCGTGTTTTCGTTTTTTCCTCTGTGTGTGTGTGT
>KB672979.1:8099086-8194447 GCA_000349145.1 Anopheles dirus
ACATGTCCTCTTTGGAGCTCCTCCAACACGGTGCATTCCCTTTGTTTGCTAAATTCCATTTGAAAGCCGCTTGCACACGAAATTGCTTAATGCATCAAACAATCATCAGGAGCAAAGAGCCAGCGAAGTTTTCAGCTCGCATCGGGAGAACTACCGTGGCGCGCCAGAACGCCGGGGAACGTGCAGATGACACCGACTCTCCAGGAGAGATAAAAATAATTAGTCTCTTTTTTGACCCGCTCTGCGGCACCGGAGCAGCAGCTGGACAAATTATACTGCTTCGGTGCGATAAAAGTGAAGCTGAAGATTGGCAAATAAATCTGAAACTTTGCAGCGTCTGTGTGACTCGTTCGTTTCTGCGCTCGGTTTGAGTTCTTTTTTTTTTGCCCCGTTATTGTTTCCGAGTGCTGGAACTTATTTGCTGCCCTTCACTTTTATTGCCCTCCGGATCGTGCTAATAGCAGTCGATCATGGGTGTGGGTGGCGAGATGCTGGAACGAAACTGCGAGACGACTGCCACTGCCGGAATGCACTGGGAACGCTTCCGTCTTAATCATTTTTACACCCGCTCTGCCGGGCCTGGTTCGAGTGAGGGAGTGTTTCGGTGGTGAGCGAGAGAAAAATAACACGGAGAAATATGCAGTGCGGTGGTGGTGGCGTTTGCCATCCGACCCGGAAGCGGATAGAAAGTGCGGTGGCGCTCTATCGTTCCCGCAACGGATTTTCTTTCGCACTGCAGCTTCTGGCGCGGTTGGACGGTGTGGTGTGGTGTCATTGTTTTTTTTACCCAGCTCGGCAGAAATTAAAGTTTCATTAAATTTCCTGCTCATTACGGAACGGGTAGCATCAGTTTCCGCTTTTCATTTTTCACCAACCACCACGAGCCTGCCCGGGTGGCGTTCTGGTTTGTGTTTGCGATGGGTTGCTTTTTCCCATCTTGATTTGGTGACCCCGGATTGGATGATGGTTTTTTTTCCCACTCACTCGCTGCTTTCAGGCTGAGTTTGCTCGGCTTCTTAATCCGTTTTTCTTGCAGCGCGTAAATTGTTTTGCCACGCTTGCGAGAAACTCGTTGTCGTTAAAGATGCCATAAATAGAATTCTGTGTTTGTGTTGCTGTTTCATGACTTTTGTTGTATCTAATGGAGCATTGGGTAATTTAGCTACTAGTCCATGTTAACCTATAGTTTGTTTGTGTTATATATGTCTATTATTTACAAAATTGATGTTGAACTAACTTGAATTTAACTGTATCAATGTTTCTATAATTCAAAATCACCATTCAATGTTAGTGCTCCTGAGCTCTTATGTTAATGATATAATGATCTGTTAATGATATAATGATCACTCATATATTTTACATATATCCCATAAGTATTTTATTAAACTCCTGTAATGCTCGCCTAAGGATAATTTTAACCTTTATTCATTAATGCCCCGTTCGATTGGGCTATATCGGTTTAGCTTATTATCCCTCTCGATCCAGCACCGCTGATAACGCACGAACGAACGGAAACTTCATTAAAATCATTATCCTTTCGCTCGTTCATTCAACAGCGGTACCACGGGTAGGCCCGAATCTGACCTCGGGTGACCTGAGGCAAACGGCACATAGGTTTCAATTTGAAAAATAAAGAACCCTTCTTCACTTTCCGCTCGGTCAATGCGTGTTGACCCTTGTAACGAATGCTATTCGAATGCACTGAATGGGTCCGATACTACAGCGAAAACCTTTGTATGCACATGTTTTTTGTCTCGTCCCTCGTGTTTTCGTTTTTTCCTCTGTGTGTGTGTGTGTGTGTGTGTGTGTGTGTGTGTGTGTGTGTGTGTGTCTGTGTGTAATGTTCTATCGATCTGAACAAAAATCGGCAAATACGGTATCCGATGAACTGCTTCCGTTGACTGGAGCTAATTTCCGCTCACCTACCCAAAAGGCCCATATCAGTGTGCCGTTTCGTTGTAACTGACGTTTTGTGGGCGTTCGAGGCTCGAGGCACCTTCAGTGATTCGAGTTGACCAGCTTGACATATTTTTCCCGATGAAAAGGTAGACCCAATCTCGCTCCTTTTCGTGCACGCACACAGTCACGTTTTGGTGACACCATTAACACACCGCTTCGGTCATTCCTCCGGCGGGAGTTCCGCCGGGGTGACGTATGCGAGCGTGTCTGCACACAGGCAGGATCGTTTAGGCGAGGTGTTGATAAAAACGTACCGAAAAGGTCGGAAAAAACCTTGTCACAGGGTCATGTCATAAATATGAATGACGGCGGCGGTCGTTCGAATGGCGCCTCTATCGTCCGCTGGCTTCTTCTCGCATCGGGTGAAGTAATACGGTTCCCCTGTCGTTGCCGCTCATTGTCACGTGGGCCTACAATGTTGCTGCACCATTTTACTTTCTGTTATGGAAATATTTTCGGTTTGTTTTCGGCGCTTTAAATGGTGTGCTTTTTTGCGCACATTTTTGCAACAACTACCACCAGCACGAGCACAACAAAAAATATGATGAAACTCTCGTACCCTCGGCGTCGAATATCATGATAATATCATTCCGCCGTGAGGTATTGAAAAGGGAGATTGAAAAATCGAAGGAATCAGTAGGTGAGAAAAAAACGGTTCCGAATTGTGTCGGAAGTGAATCCGACAAGGGAGATACCGTTGAGCATGAATGTTTGGCTGCGAAACTTTATACCGTTGCCCCCGGGGGAAGGTAGGACACGGCCCGGTTGGGTTAGGGAAACGACAAGGGGAAAACGTATTTTGAACAATAGCACAAAAAATCATCTGCGAACATAATAATGTCATCACTGGGCTGGAAACTGTCCTGATATGATTGATGTTACAATAGACTATCGAGCGTATTCGTTTTCATTGGCGTGGTGGAGGTGGCGAAAAACATCAAACCGGAAAAGGGTGACGTTCATTAAAAGTTCTACCGCACGCAATATGCACGATACCGATATTCTCTTATTTTGGGTTACAAGCACGTTGCTTTCGGAAATGTCCAATCAAGTCAACATGCTCATTTCATACAGAGTGAACCGTCAATAATCGACGAAACGTTTCTCTCAAACTTTTGGTTGCCGTTTATATCCCTGATATCTGGGAGTCTAGTTGATCAACACTTGACAAACAGTGGGAAGAAAGAACACAATTTATCGAAAGCTGCTGTGTGCATTATCCTCTCAACGGTCGGACATGGGCGGCGCGCTTTACCTTTGATATATTTTTGCTCCCGGAGGGCAAAACTCTGCTCCGTCGCGGGAGTACAGGGTACATCTGAGAAACCAGGGACCACTTCTCACCGAAAGGTATCGAGTGTTCAGGTGAAAATCAATATCCGGTGTATGGCTTTGTTGTTGTTTTTTCCCCAGCATAATTTGCACTGCAAAACACTACACCCACCATCGGCACGCCGATACATTATTTCCGTTTCGTTGGAAGGCAATATTCCGTACCTGGCAACCTGGCGTCAGTGGTGCCTTTAGGGACATCCAGCACCAGACAGTGAGCGTGTACTCCTGCCCGAGGAGCGAGACGAAGATGCGACCCCTTTGCATGACCAGTGTCGGCATAGGTCCCGCGGGAGGTGTACATCTCAATGTGCATCTAAATCATGCTTACCTAATGGAAGCACCGTAAGCACTCATAAGGCCCACACAGCGACGAGAAGAAGCTACACTTCTGCTCGACAGAGATTGGAGTGCCGCTCGAGGCGTCGGATCGTTTCTCGACGGAATGAAAGCAAAGTAAGAGCCCAGCGAGGGAGGCACAAAAAACACTAAATCTATCCTGAGGTTAATGCATTTTCCAAACTCTATGACGAATTTAGGGACGTGGCTTGACGTGGCTAGGGTGGGGTGTTTGAGCAAGCGGGCGGCTGTGGAAAATCTTTCTTGCCGTGCAATTGTTCCCCCAGACTTTGGTACGAGGAAACCTTTTACTTGGAAAAAAAAAAAACTTTTTTCATTTCCAATCAAAAGCGAATGTTTTTACTTCGCCTGATTGAAGTTGTTTCAAGCAAGATGAAGATGGAATCCATCCCAACTGGTGTGTAGAGAGGAACTAGCACGATACAGCATTGGCACAAAAAAGTGCACGTAAATTTCAATCATCAATCTTTGTATTTCCCTTTCGCAGGATTACGAAAAGGCAAATTTGCTCATTATCATTTTCCAACACTTTATGAACATTCAGCGCGGACGCGCTCATCATTAATTGTTCGTAACAGATTGTCTGTGCGACGGTGGTGGCGTATAGACGGGCATAGATAAGCAATGATTAATGATTTCCAGACGCAACCGGAACACGTGTTGTTTTTATTCCGGCAATACTTTTCATTGTAAATTGTTGGCTGGTGCTTTCGCAGCGGCCCGCAAGTTGGTGGCATTGACACATCCTGCAGTAACTGTTGCCATTAATTTGCCAACAACTTTCACCCTAATTGACCTGTCGTCTTTTATAAAACGAAGCTGCTCCAACGGTGGTGCCGCACGCTTGATGGAAGCAAAGGTCGGAGAGTTTATTTCTTGCTGGGCAGATTAAATAAAACGATTTGCTTATCCAGCTGAGCATCTCGTTACAACCCTCGCAAATTGGTTTTATGTGTGAAATCAGAGCGCACTCCACCGGGGAGGGCGTAATCATAAAGCTTTCAGTGCAGATCGGATCGCATCGAGAAATATGTTCCGTGCGTTTGATTCGTAGTTTTCATTTCGCTGTGCTATCAAGCGATTCGTGGCAGTACGATGTAATATTCTACACCGTAGGATTGGTATTGGGAACAGATATGGTTTCCTGGTGCTTCTCATCTTCTCACATCGCAGCGCCATCGGTACGTTACGCCATCGATTATGCCGTCAAGGGATAGACGGAGACGCACACTCGTTCAGGCGCGCCTGTATCGGAATCATCGCAACAATTTGAGCCCAACCATCTCCTCGCCAGGGTAAGAGTCTTAACTATCGGAGCGATAGCTGCAAAAGTCAGGAATTCAATTTCCTTTTCACGGTGTCTTGGAACCGGCCATACTGCGGAACCAGCGCAAATACTGTTCAGCTCAGCAGCCGGTACTTTACGGCTTAG
Source organism: Anopheles dirus (assembly GCA_000349145.1). Lineage (NCBI taxonomy): Eukaryota > Metazoa > Arthropoda > Insecta > Diptera > Culicidae > Anopheles > Anopheles dirus. The sequence continues at coordinate 8,104,170 of KB672979.1, forward strand.
CGAATGCAGGGCCTTGCCGACGACACGACGTGGGGTGTGGTCGTACGTTCCGTTCCAGTTTTCTTCACCGCCGGCCGAAGGAATTTCCATCTCGGTGCCCGGATTTATCATTCGCTCGCTTTATCTGATGGGAAATGCATCGTCGTTTCTTCCCATTAATCTCCGTGCGTTTCATCTCCATCTTGGCCGGGCTGCGGCGGGTGCATATACATGTGTGTGCGCCACCATGAAACAACCGCCTCGAAGAAACAATGCCAACAGCACGCATGTGTGCGTGCGTTTCACTTCGTTGGCAGAGCTCATTTGTTTTTGTTTTCCGTGTCGTTGAAGAAAACGGGGCCTCCGTTAGTGCGGCTGTGGGACGGAGGCTTGCGAAATTATTACTATGAGCAGCAGAGACGGCGACACACAGGCCGTCCCCGTAGCCTGGGACGGAACTGGAACGGCGTGTTACGTAACGCGCCCGGAGTCTCGTCTGCCCGCAGTATCCTTTTGCGGCGGCCTAGCACATTTTACCGCGCGTACTATAAACCGGGTCGGCTCGTGCTCCTGGCAGGGTCCGATCGTCCACTGCTGCGTCCGTTGGAACGGAACGGGAAACCATTTCGAGGTGTGGTCGTGGTGGTTTCCTATTTCTCTCCCGGGCGCTACCGCCCATTCTGGGCCCGGGTGCGCGCCTACCTGACGCGCAGCGAGGCGGCAAAGTATTTAATTAGGATCGTGGAATGTTTAGAGACCGAAAGGAGATTTATTTATTTTTTCGCAACGCGCTCGCTTGTTCTTCTTTTGGCGCTCGCCAGATCCCTTTTTTCTCGCTGCGTCCGTTTCGACTGGACGAATTTAGCTAACGACGCAATGAAATTAGCAGATGGTTGCTGGCCCCGTGCTCGGCTAGGTCAGCTACTACTCGAGCGGCGGATGATGATACCGACCGGGTCGTTGGGGTTTGCCGGTTGACTGCAAAATAATTGCAAATATTTAAATTAAGCAAAATAATAGTGCTTCATTTTGTGCCTGTGCCTGTCGCTGTGCGTGGGAGGCAGAGGACACGGGTGTACGAAAAGGAATGCAAAGGGGAGGGTGGGACTTTGAGAAATGTTTCGGGTTAATGAATCTGTGGTGTGTAATTATTAAAGTTGAAGGTACTGTCTGATGGATGCAATGGCAGTTTTCTATTTTATACTCTAATTCCAGTTAATTTTGAAACAAAATTTTCGTTTCTTCTCGAGACTAAACCGTCATTTTGTAAGGAGTACAGAAAGCGGTTTTGAATATTTGATTTAGCACACCGTCTACACCTTGCCATTGGTGCGCCGTCGAATAATGATTAATTTGACACGTTTCCTGCAGTAAGAAACGGCGTTGCACTAGTAATGAAGTCAACGGGCGACTCCTTCATGGCCAACGAGCGTTTCTCCGAATCTAATCAAGCACATTTTCTCGAGCCGTTTCAAGTTGGCAGCAGGCAATACCCCCCGGGCGAGCTGGTCGCCAAAATCGTGACTGAAATGTTGAACTGTGTTTTCTTTTTCTCGGTTTTCGCTCACCACGCGGTGGGCCACGAATGTTGCCGTAAGTGTTGTTTTGGGCTAAGTGCATTTCATTACCGAAAAGGCGCCTCCATCGGCGTCCCCGTGTAGTCGGATGCCAAAAATAAAAGGAGGTCGAAGGAAAACACACCGAACACAGCGAGGCTCCAGTTGAATTTCTGCCAGTTCATTGATTGATTCGCCCTTCCGGCTTCGGCCCTGCACTGCAGCTCATTATCGAGCCTTTCCGAGTGAAAACACCCTTCGGAGGGCGATGTTTTCGTGCGCGTTCGCGTTTGGATCGTTAATTAAATTTGCTGGCTTCTTTTTTTTTAGACGAGGTGCTATAGCACAGCCGCGCGGAAGAAGGGAGCAAAATTGAATAAGTGGCACTAGTGCGCTATTGTTTAGGTGCTTCACGCTGTTTGAATGGAGGTGGGAAGTTCGTTGGTGCAGTACCGACGACGTTCGCCGACGGCAGCGGTTGTGCGTTGGGTTCGGGAAAGAGCGGACAGCCACAGTTCGGTCGGTTCGATTTGAGGATTCGTTGTGCTACACCGCAATACAAGCGCGCTCGGGACGATGGAACTTTGAAGGTGAGACGCAACGCGGCGGACACCATTTTTCACCTCCCGGTGAATCGGATAGCGATGATCGGGTGGATCGTTCGTGCGTTTTATAGCGCACCGTTAAGGCAGACGACCCGGACCCAGTGCCCGTCCTGGGCGTTTGCTGCCTGGGATGGCAAATAAGCTACGGTAGATCTGATGGAAGGGCCTGGGAAGCCTGAGGGTGCTATTTATCTTGTCGCCCTTCGTCGGCCTACAATATTTCTGTTGCACGGTGCGAACGCTTATCGGTGGCTGTGGATCGCGGGTACGATCCCTGTCCGTCGAGAAACTCCACGGGCTACCCAAATAAACAACTGGGCCGGCCGGTTGTAGACGGGCTTTTGCTTAATTAATTTCATTATTTACCAAATTCCATTATTTGCCGGACCGCGTTGCGCCGGCCGATGAATCACCTGAGCTTTTGACGGTGTTCATGATCTTTAATGTCTAGGCTTGTGGTGTGCTTTGAATATTGAACGTAAGAAAACAAAAACTTATATGGTGTTGATTATTTTCTTTTCTCTATATTTCCAGGTATGCAAACGATGATGATACAAGTTGGTGTTTTAAGTTGCAAGTAAGATATAAAAGCAATCCTGTACATAATTATAAATTAAAACACATTTTAGTCTGGTTCTTTCAAATAAAAAAAAAAACAAAGTGATACGATTCAACAGAATTCAATAGACAACGTGAGAATCTTTAGAGACTCGGATGGAAATTTATTTTTCGTCCATCAGGTCAGTCCAGACAAACCGAAACCTAGTCCCGGGGCTAAGGATGCGAAATGGATATTTGCCAGTGATTTGTTGCTTAGGGATGCTAGCAATTCACAGAAAAAATTGAATTCGCATTTCAAACAGCCAACTGCGTCCATTACTCATGTGCATCGTTCACGTGCTTGGTCAAGCCGGGCCTAGAATCGTGTTTCGTTTGTCCATGCAAAACTTTTCAAACCGCCCGCGGCAAGCAATTTGTCACGAACGTATTTGTCCACCGGTTGCTCAGATATTTCGATATGCATTGGTCCACAACTGTCATGGCCGCCCTTTCCATGAAAGCGTGAAGATGTTTTTTTTTGTTGCTGTTAGCATTTTCTAAGTTCACACAGGGAAAATTGCAGACCTTTCGGGGGAATAGCATCTTTTCGCTGTGTCTTTTTTGTTGTTGTTGCAGTTGTTGTCTTCTGCTTCTGCTCCTCTCGAGACAGTCAGCTTGACCGCCGCTAGACTGGACGGATTGTGGCTGGAAACGGCCGAAGAGGATGCCAGGAGCCGCAGGAATTGAAATGGAGACGTATTTGTCAGTTTGGCAAATGAAACGCCACTGCCCGTGTCTTATCCGATCCCCGAGGCCGTCGGAATCAGGAGAATCTGGTTCATCTTTTGGGGGCTGCGAGATGCCCTTTGAGTAAACGATCCTTTGCCACACCGGTCTATGATCGCTTCCGGTCGTTCGTTTTCCGGGCGAACCAGAACCTAAAATAAAACAACCTCGACAACCTGATCTCAAGACAGGCGGAACGGCTAAACCAAAGCGAATCGCTTTCTTCGACAGGAACACGCTCCCGACGGCAAACGAAAAAAAGACGTATCCGTTCGTTTGTATTTTTTCATCCATCGCTTTCAGCACCGCGCCACCCGTCAACGGTGCGAGATGGTGGAGATGATCTAAGCAACAGGACGAAGGAAAACCCACCCGGAAAGCAGTGAACAAACACACAGTCAGCTTTGCGATAACATTAAACGGGAATCGTCGCTCGAGGCGGGCGGTTCGAGATAAGAAGTTGTGTAATTTGTCAAGCGGGATGATGAGGCCTTTGTAGGTTGAAATTTTAGCCATATTTTTCTCGGTGTCGTTTCGTTTGGCGATTTTTTTGTTGTTGGTTGGGTTCGTTATTGCTGCCACATCGTTGACAGCCACAGGGAAGAGTGCTGAGGTGAGCCGGGGCACGCAGTGGATATAAAAGCTGTTGCCTTAAAAAAGGGAAGAAGATAAGCTGGAACGCGCGACGACTGTGCGTCATTAAACGCCCAACGCTGATAAACCGTGATGAAGTGATGATAGCTCTTGAGGCTCGGTGTTTAAATTTTGGTGCGCTTTCCCGAGTGGCGCCTTGCGAGAAGGAAGCCAGCCACCATTACGAAGGTATATTGAGTGAACACAATCCACGCTCCCTGAGTGGCGTCATGCGCCCTTGCGCTGGGTAAAATTTGATTGCGTGACAGTACAGGCCTGCTCGGTGAATTCTCGTTACCGTCGTTCGTGTCGTTCAGTATCGATGGACCGCTGGCTCACTGTAGCACAGGCAAAAACCATATTTCTTGCCGGTAAAGCAATTGAATGGACGGAGTTTTCTGCTCTTCGTTGTAGGGTGCGTGTTGCCATTAAGTAGTCCCGTGTGACTGCAAATGATCAGCGAAAGTAATTACTCATCCAGGAACCAGCGTCTGCAAAGGAAGTAACATTTAGCTCGCAGACTCATTAGGCAGAAGGGCCTGTGGGAGAAACTGCACGTGCATAACTTCCTTTTTTCTCCGTACGCCCCAAACGCCGAAGAGATTCGTTAGCCAATTTTATTCATTGGCTAAATATCATACGTTTCAAAAAAAAACTTAAATGTTCATATTGATTGTAAATCGCAGAGCCTTCTGAACGTATAGGATGTTGCTTATAGCACGATGTATTGAAGCATACTCCAGTTTTGTCTGTGGTTTGTACGGAAATTGCTTATAGATTGCCTGCATAATGGTCCTGCTGTAACATCAGGCGGCTAATGGACGGCAATGTATGATACAGCCACTAATGTAATGATTCACATAATCTATCCTCATTACAAGGATGTAATTAACCAATAATAATAGGTCATTGGATTGCTAGATGAACAGTGGAAATAGATTCGCAAATAACAAGGAAAGGAATTCTACCATTACTGCTCAGAAAAGCTTCTGAAATTCATATCAATTGAACTACCATTGAACTGCCATTGAAGTACCATGCTTGTTGATATTTAAAACATCACGTTTATTCACCGTAATCGATATCATTCGATCGTTATACCGTTCACGTGCATTGAGGATTTATTATCCGTTTAAAAGCGATTCTATTTTGTACTGCACACCGCTTTGTAAAACTTTTTTAACCTCGAAATTCCGTGAAACAAATCCAATTAGCGAAGAAGAGGATTGCCTTCTGCTGTTCAATTTTTGTTTTCACAGCTTTTATTCGCCAAACGCTTATTGCTAGTGGCAAGGGATTTTCGATGGAAGGGTTCCCGTTAAAATGATCCGATTCTACTAGAGCTCTTGTTAAAATACTCAATTCATTCCGGTAGCATTGTGCGTTTGTGTGTGAATGTGTTATAAAACTATAAATTGTTGGAATAAAAAAATACCTCAGGATTCACAAGTTTTAGAGATTTCATTCCAAACCTAGGAAATTACATTACATGTATGTATTTGGCAAAAAGTTGAAAGCAGCCATCATCTAGCATGTGTTGGAACAATTGATACGGTTAAAATATGCGTGACTTCTCATCAACACAAACATTTGGGTTGTTAGTATTGTCACTCAATTGTAGTTTTCTTATTACAAAAAACCCCAATTGGAAAGCATCGTGAAAGTTGTGTTGCATTTAAACCGTGCTTGTGAGATATCTTTCAATCTTTATTCTGCTATAAAGATATCTGTGCAATACAAAGGGCTGATTTCATATTTGGTGCTTATTATGCTCAGCTCGAATAACCGACTTGTAGTCTTACAAAATTTGTTTGCTATACAGGCAAGTTGCAAATCAGCCCACTCTCGTTATCAACATATGTTTTAATCTTCCTTTCATACTACGGTTCCCATGAAAATACGCTGAAACCATCATGTTGCAAACATAATTTATCAAACTTGTTAGGCACTTCTCGCTCTTTGCCATGGCGTTCCTGTAACGAAAAAAGTTACCCACTCTCCCACATGTTGTGCGCTTCAAGCAAAAGGAATAATTTAACTTTCCTTTATCTCGAGCACAGCATCGAAAGATGGGTGAACTGATCCTCTGAAGAGGCGCTCGTGTTTGAACTTTTTCGAAAGGAGTCTCACGGCACCAGCAGCAAAAACACTCAACACCACCTTTCGCCCCGTCGTACCTGTGTGGGCCGGGATGATAAGAATAACGACGATGTGTATTGTTTTTGCTGATGAGAAGCTCCAGCCTCCTCGTGCTCGGAGACAATGGAAGACGCTAGTAACTGCACTGTATATACATTGTTTGCGGGGCTGAGGACAATTGTTTACTTTTCATTAGAAGTAAAAAAATCGATTTTACACTCTTGCCTTGGCCCAAGGTCTTATCGTGACAAGGGGGTTTTGCGTGCTCCCAGCGGTGCGCATTACACCTGCGGCAGATGCGGGTGAGCGGGGAATGAAAGTTCCCACTCGTGATGCTAAACACTTGAAGTTTCATCGCCGACAGCGGTGATCTAGTGCGATCTTAAAGTGTGCTTGAACAACAGTGCAGCCCATCCAGGTTCGTTATCCGTTTGGAATCGGCCTGTAGAAATGGATGTTTTCTAGGACGGAACGGAAACGATTATGAACAAACAGGTTTTCTTCCAGGGTAGGTTCTACAGGAAGATGCGCGCTGAGCAGTTTCCGGAAACGTTGGTATTGTGTCGCATTGGGAGTGTGTTGCCAAGGAGCCATGCCGCGGAGCGAGGTTTGCCGAAAGCAATTGTTAGAGGCAAGTTTCAAGCAACTGTCCCTGGATTCAGAGATGTAGCAGGCACGTGATACATATGTACCCGTTCCGAAAAGACAGTGATGCACAATCCGTCCAGAGCATCCGAGCAACGCAAAACGTGAAAATGCTCTTATGTACTGGGAGGCCTTTTCTTCCGGGGCGTTGCCCAAAACCTTTTCCCTGCTAATAATGTTTGGTTCCGTCACATACAAGGTGTTGGATGATTTTGTTTTTCCTGGTGTGCTGGTTCTGGTTCTCGAACAAATTTTGCGACGGTCCAACTTTTGCGACAGGCTGTCTAAAAGCATCTCAGCGCGATGAGAAGTCGTACGGTCGTCACATTTTGTCGCTTTTTCGTCCTTAGGCCCCCCCCGAAAAGGTAGCAGCATAGTAAAAACGGACCTCTATAGCACCGCCTCGCTTTGTGCGACAGAGGATCTTCATGCCCGAAAAGCAAACGCGCTGCTGTGGCTGTGGAACGCGTCAGCGTAGGTAAACATACCACGCGCGAACGTGATTCTCGAACCGAATGCGCCTGCCGGTTCGCTTGGCTAGACACGCGTGCAACCGCTTCAGGTCCCTCGCATGCCTGGGAGTCACTTTTTTATCCGACATAGCTGTAAAATGTCAACACTTTGTCTTGCGTGTCACAGAGCGGCAGTTTATGATTCGCGAGGGTTCGAGACGGAGCGGAATTCAGTAACACGCAAATTTCGCATTGCCGACGTGAGCTCACGCAGACTATGTGCGCGCGTGCAGGAGTTCTGCCGGCTGCCGCCGAATCGACCCTGCAACGTGTTGCTGGCGAAGGTGTGCATAGTTACACCCGCAGGGATTCAACGGGTGTGAACTAATTGCGAAAATCCGCGTTCGTGCTGGTAGAGTTTTCCAACGCACCAGGGTTTTACAACGCACGCGAGATGTTTATTTAGTATTATCTTGGAACGACTTTTGCCAAAGAGCAGGCTGACTTGAAATATGGAGAAAGATTTTTTTGTAGGAGAATTTTTAGTATAAATCATCTCGAGATAATATTAGCTGTAGGAATAATGTGGCAGGTGAATTTGAAAGGGACATTTTGATATATTAGTTTTATTGTAACACATCAGTCTCTCAACTTGATGACGAGAGAGGCATAGTTATGTACATATACATTTTACATTGTAAGCAGATGTAAGGTATAGAGAAAATCTAGACTGGTCTTTCCATCGTTGAGTCATACAATTGTAAATTAATCTCCTGTATTCTCCTTTTCCTATATCCTCTTCCATGTAATGTGCCATGTAGTTCAAAGGTACATGGCATAGGATAGTTCAGCAATAAGATAACATAGCCATCGTAACAATACATATATCGACTGTATCGTGCTAGTATCCAAGTTCTCACGAAACATAATCCCTGTCTTTCTTCGTTTGCTGAGGCTTTGGAAGATTAATTTAACAGGGATCTACAGTTCTAGTTCTACTCTTCTTTTTGCCTGTCCAACAATTAAGGACAGGAGGAATAATCGTCCCGTGCTTTTTTATGTCAGCTGTTCAAAAGACAACTTTCAACTGTGCTTTGTTCCATTTCGTCAAAAGAAGTTGCCGACGGCTAGCGGTGGCTGGCTTGATCAATCAACTTGCGGTTAAAATGTTGACGGAGCTAGGTTGGCATGAAAGTATTCGTTATACGATCAAAGAGCAACCAATATTCGCCCGGAGCACGATTGCAATAAAGGATGTCCGCGTAGGAAGGTTGAAGCAAGGCAAATCCCATTGATGTCGTACACCGTTCCTTACCGATGTACCTTAGTGAAGGGTTTCGAAAGCGACACATCAGGCAGGAAGGTTGTTTTTGCAGTTGCTCTGGCGGATTACAGTAACTTACAAGTATGTAGTGCGCTAAATGAATAATACGTATTTATTTGTTGTTGTATAGTATTTTTTTCAATTAAGGATGGAAAGTGTATTCAAATGAAACACATAACACTTCCAACATGTATTTTTGACAATATTTTACTACATTTTATCTGAAAATATCGTTCAAGCTCTCAATGTATCTCTTCCTGACATAAAAATGAAACACAATATTTTTATTGCAGAAAAACCTTTACAAGCGTCGCGTAGAAAAGGTAATGAAATTTGAAGCGTCAATGAATACAGCAGAGTATGTAATAAACATTCTTCAAGGTGTTTCACTCGCCCCCAAGCCACCCCAAAAGTGGTCGCATAACTCTTTGTATCCTTTTTCTTTCAAAAATGTTACCATTACCATAGCTTCCGGTCCGTTGTTATAGGTTGTAAAGTTATTGAACGCCCTTTTTTTTGGCAAAAAAATCATGTCGAAAATGGTTTCCCCTTACCGACGGTGGTGCGTAGGGTGGGCTGTTTTTACACTGTTCACGTGGCATCCATTCGCGCTGCTAAAAGCAATGAAAAACAGCTTCAATAACGGTTAAAAGGTTCTATCTGTATGATGGCGTTACCGTGGCGGTGCCACGAAGCGAGTGATTGGGAACGTTGTTTTATGTGGCCGATGTGCTACCGCCGGCTGTGTGCATCAAACACGCTGTTCAGACGAAACTTGACACACAAACTGTTCCTTTATACCGCTGCGATTTAAACGGGAGTAGTGTTCATGTTTTCTGTTCAAAGCGTTGCCATCAGCGCGCAGTAAGCGACACAATTAACAGTCGGAATGAATTTCGTTCATTCTCTTTAACTTGTTTTAACAATGGCTGCGAAACGAGGAGACGTTCGGTAGGGCAAATAAACTTTTAAGCGTCTGCTTAACCATCTTCAAAACGCTGACTTTGCCCTGGCTGTGACGGTTTCGAGCGACTGCGTGCAGATTTAACCCAATCCCAGCGCCGGTCCCAGGCAATGCTCCATTGCTTTAATTTGGAATAAATATTCCAATCCGTTTCGCATGCATCAGCCACCCAGTCCGCTAGCGTCCCTGCTCCGCGAAATGTAACTTCCATTAGAGCGGTTTCATTAGCCTTGGAAGCAGGCGCGATGCGTTGGTACGAAGCTGTGCATAATGAATGACCTGCTTTTCCCCTTTGGCGCATCCTCTGGTGGTGGCCGAAGGTGGCGGCGGATGGCGGTAGTGTGCCGGTGGAATGCAGGACAGAAAATTGCGAAAAAGGTGAAAGCGCGTGAAGCATCGCCCGCTGTGGGGCGGAGCAGCGCGCTGCAGTGGTAAAACTTTACTCGTTATCCCCGGGAGCAAACGAAGAAAAATCCCCTCTAATGGAGTGAACGGAACTGCGCGGTGTTAGTGCCGCTGCCCCGCTCGCTCGGGAGGGTGGAAAGTTGTTTCTTTGCAGGTGGTGTGCGTTCCACCCGGGAAAACCTTCACGCGCGGGGGTGAGTTTTGGGAGCTGCGATTCCAATGGTGCCAACGCGCCTGCAGGCGAAAGGACGCGCAATCATTACCTTTTTGTCGTTCATTTTGGAGTTTGCATAATTTATTTCGCCACAGATTATAATTGAATTCCACTTTTTGCTGCTGCTGCTGCTGCTGCTACCTCTCTGGAGTTTATTGCCAAGTCGCCAAGGCGCAGCTAGCGACGGAACGTTCCGGTATCTAAATGTACAAAAGTACGGTCAATCTGTAACTGGTTTCGCTTTCTTCTAATTACATCTTTTAATTCGGTTAGGAAAGAGTTTCTTCACCGAAGAGTCGGAACGGATTCCGTTGCAATCGTGTACCGTTCGTCATCATGTTGGCTGCGCCGGTGCGCAGATTGCACAGAGAACTCACCACCTAGGTGCCGGGCAGAAGCAACGTACACATTGTGCAAATGTTATTACCATCCCTTGCAAAATAATTGCTGGATGTGATAATGACAGGTGTTGGTGGCACACGATGCCGACGGGCTAGGAATGACGAGACGTTACGATCCTTGAGAGTTTTTCTCCTAGATTAAACGAAATGTGCCTCAGTGCTACCGTTGATAACAATTATGTCGTGCAAATTGGAACATACGAGCGTGTGCTGTGTGTATGGGGGTCTCTTTTTTTCGAGTAGATAGTTGAAGTTTTACTAAAAAAAAAGTTGATCAGCCTATCATAAATATGTTCCAAGAAGCAAGAAATTGGTACGTTAATCACGTAAGTGCGCTCAAGAATAAATGGTTTCTCATTACTGTCTTTGTGTAATTAAGCAAAGTTGCTTCAACTCTAGCTCGTACCAGGCATATATTCGAGTTAGTACTCGAACAGTTTACGCATTATGTAAACGGCGTTTATGTTTATCGTATACTTTTGAAATAATTTGATTTGGTGAGAACCAGAAACATGATGTTGAGAAAATAAGATGGAATAATGTGAAACGCTATGACAGGCAACGCTTCGGACATGGCTTTGTAAAGTCCTCACAGTGTTGACACTCTTGCCAGCCGAAAAGCTAACAACAAATTGGTCAATGCTTGTGCAGGAAAATTTATTGAATCCCTCCGGGAGCGGAACATGTTTGGGGTACAAGCACACGCACACTTATTTGTTTGCTAAATGAAGCAACGCTGGCGAACGACTCTGGAGAGTTACTGTCAGCACGCTTCTGTCACTGCCAGCTCCATTCCAGGGATGGCCATGACGCACCTTATAAGAGAAATAAATTAACAATTTTCTCTTCGGCGAGAGTGGGTGGGAGGATCAAGATGGTATCTATAACACCTGCGCTGCAGATTGCCTTCCCCGCGCACCCCAACTCCGGTCACGTCAGGGCGAACAACGCACCTAATCATTGTTCGCTTTGGCACCATCTCATCAGCAGCGGTAGCATCAAACCCTCTCCACGGACTACGACGACTGCTCTGACGCTCGGAATGGTTGTCCGTAGCGATGGAATTACGTTTCGACGACCTCCCTCGATGACTTCGACTCCGTCAGATTTCGATTTCATTCGAACGTAACTGCTGCTACTCCCGGGTGTGCTGCTGCTCCCGGTAATCCGTGTTGATGTATGTGTTTCACCCAGTACGGAAGACTCGGGGAAGACGCACAGCGAATGACATGATGGTGAGGGTGAAGCGTACACTTGCCGGCTCGCAACACACCGGTGCAGGTCTCTGGTGGCATCGAGCCGCCCACGGTAAGCGTTTCCGCACTGACACCTTTACCGTGCTGTGTAGATCGAACGTTCTTTGTATCAGCGCTATCCCGGTGAAATATATCCCCAGAAGCGTTGGGCTTCCTGGGTGTTCCGTTCGACCGAGAAGAATGATTTTCCTTTTACGGAGGAACGCGCCCTTTCAAGGTGGCTGGTGTCTTCAAAACAGTACCGAGTGGCTCATTAAGCTGTAGAGCAGTTCGCTTCCCGTTTCGTATCTCGGGAAGCCTGGTTAGGTGGGAAGAAATAGCGCAGAAGAATGTAACCGCTTAACACAATAGGAGTGTGAAGATCTCTTCGGGACGGTTGCATTTTACATAAACGCTCGGCTGCCAAGGCATCTGAGTGGTAGGTAATCAGGTACGTTTCATGTGGAACGATTCGCTGCGATGGTGATGAATCGCACCGACTAAAGCCCTTCGTCTTCACATCTCGGTTAGCGTTGTTCATTATCCTGCGGATTAGCGAGCAGTCTCTTCGCGGCAGATTGCGAACCCCGGGACGGCTGGCGGCCGCCATGGGCAACTGAAAACTTCCTTGATGCTGGATGCGTGAGTGTGGGAGTAAATCTCGACGCCGTCCAATCCATCTTCCATTAACACGAATATTAAGCGAAAGTTTTTGTGTGGGAGCTCGCCCACGGTGATCGTGTTATATTTTGATAAATTATTCTCACCTGTGCTTTATCACGCAATTAGCAATGAGTACACTACGCGTTCCGTTTTCAGCACCACCGCTGTACACTATACGTTCTCGCCCGCTTCATGGACAGGGTTTATTAGGTAGGCTGTGGTTTGGCACGTGATGGAATAGACCGGTAGTCCTCGGAGATTTGCTGAAAGTGAATAAATCAGCGAAGGTTCAATTAATAAAAGCATCATTAAAGTTGTCGCAAAGATCGCACAGACAAAAATCTCACGCTATGTGACTTTAAGAAGGTGCTCATCAAACTTGTGTGGCTGGTTTCAATGCAATCTTCCTTTGTCGACCTACAGTCAAGTCGAGATTTTTTCTCGTTCTAGTGCTCCGTAGGCAAAAGAATGAAGAAAAAACTTCCCAATAGACGAGTCTCTTCGAAGGCATTTGTATTCTTCAATGCCTTACACGTAAAATATGCGCCCTTTGGCCTCATCGTCTTAAAGCCGGAAGCGAAGGCAGGAAGAATAAGCACCGAAACCGGTGAATGGTATGCTTATTAGTTGCTAAGCACCATTGAAAGTTTTATAATTTTCCTTCATCTGAAGCAGACTGGTGGGCCCGCATCCGAAAAGAAGGCAGCGAAAGCAGAGGAATCTGTGGATACATTCTCGAACGCGTGCACGAAGGTGAAAAAGGTTATTTGAATATTTGCACCACCGGCTGGGGACGGACGCGTCCCGTGTACGGATGCGGACACGCAATAGTACACGGTTCCGGATCGGCGTCAGGAATTTGCTCAAGATTTCCAGCTCGCTACTAATGAGATTTGTTTAAATTACTGCAGATTGAATATTCATTTTGCGCGGTGCTCTAGATGAGGAATTGTTTTTTTTTTCCTCTCCTCCGCGCCGGTATGTGCTTATCGGTGTACGCGGAAAGAATGCTCGCTACTGTTCGGGCGTAGTTCATGATCCGCGCCGAGTAACCGATGGGGTAGAGCTGATGATTTATGAGCACCTTCGCCCGCTTGCGTGGGTGCGTGGTGGTGCAATTATTTTTAATTTGAAATTGAAATTTTCTCTCAATGAACTTATCTTACGCTGCGCGTGATGGATTGTTCTTACATTAGCATAACTTATCTTTCATCCTTTACGAAGAAAGCATAAACCAACCGCTTCCCGATAAGCTTTATCTTGATAATCGTGTTAGAAGGTTCAAGCTACCACCCAGCGTGTCTCTACCAAGAAGTAAACTGAGTTTGCCTATCTAGCAGCTATCATCTGCTGCAGCAAATTTCCCTCCCATCAAACGTGAAGGCTGGTGAGAAGCAAATAAAAAAAAAAACGCTCCCCACGGTTGCCGCGGCTGGCAGTTATTTGTTTTCTATTAGAAAGTGGTAAAAACTTTACTAGTGGTGTGCAGAGTTTCGCTCCGCTGCAGGTAGCATCATCACCGCACGCAAGAAGCACAAGTTTCAGCAAAACTACGAACAGTGCGAAACTTTCAAGCTGCAAACATCCCAAATCGCTCTTGATAATGCATTTGTGGTTTTGTGCCCGGCGGTCGGCGTGTGCTTAGACGGTGGGTGAATCGGCAAGCTTCGGGCGATTGGTGTCTGCGTCGGGCGAGGGAAACCTGGGGGCCAGGACAAAACCAACACCCCACTAACACTGCTGCCAACCCAGCCCCCGGGATTGTAGATCGGTTGTTAGGTTTCTATTTGTTGTGTGATTTCGTTTTATTCCGGCTAGCGTCTAGCAGAGGACAGTTCCACTTTGTGCCGTCAAACTTTAGCCACAGCCGGTATCATGCGCCTTACGGTCGGATGACAGTTGCCATCCACGGCTCGCATGGCCGTGTGTCAGAGGAAAAAGGCAAAGAAAGATGGCGATACGAGAAAATACGAGTCATAATAGTCTCTCAAGCAGAGAGAGGAACATAACCCGTTTGCAATCTCGTACCGATCGGGGACGGGCTCCAAGGTAAACGGTGCGTTGATAGACGAGAAGCCGACATCACAATACCGACCCCCTGGCTTGCTGTGAGGCTGGGAAAAAGTATTGTTTTTCTCTAGCGAGTGAAAGTCTACGGGTGCTGTTGCTAAAGCCGCTGTCGATGGCTGAAGAGGGCTGTTGTAGTAGTTAATGTTTTTCCCCACCACAGCGCTGAACATGCCATAACATCTTTTTATTCAAACAGCTCATCCAAGAGACGGGTTTTTTCTTTATTCTTGTGGATATATTGTAAAATGGTGTTCTGTTCTATTATTAGGCTTCGAATTTGTTACAAATATCCTTCACGGAGCTGCTGCCTATTAGATACGACATGTTTTTGAATCTCATCAAACTAGTATTGAAGAGATTAAATTTCGTACTCATCGTACGGGTTGTTGTGATGACAGGTACACACTTGCGGCACATCCGGAAATGTTTGGAAAGTTTTGATTGATGGTGATAGTGCTGAAATCTTCATGCCGCGTACTCGTTCATAGCGTAAATGTGATACGCTTCATCCAGGAGTCATGCTTCCCATGCACAGTCTGTGCCGGATATGGTGCCAATCGTCCTTCTTCTACCGTTTGCTGCACTGCCGTTTATATAAAGCTTACCATTTTTCTTAACAACAATGGCACAACAAATGGTGTCATGTATCAGGATTTCAGCTTGTACTTTTCCGTAGTATGTTTGGCTCCGGTTTGCTAAGTCGCCGCTCGCTGCACAATGCCCGTTTATGTGGCCGACCGAATGCCTTTGCACGCGCTAGCCCAGCACTCTCCCTCTCTAATGCTTTTATTGCTCTGATCGGTAATCAGCCCAATCCGGTGATGAATGGCGAAACGTTGCTGAAATTAATGACATCAAATTAGGATGAAATCGGAAAATCGAACATATCAGCTCCTGTTATACGAGCGGATTGCGGAATCGATACCGTCGCGTCCTGCGATAGGCTCAGCGGCGGTGAAGAAGAACATTTCAACAGAACTCGAACCCATGATTGGTGTGCGGCTCTGATAGCTAAGCTCTTATCGGAGCGTTCCTCAGAGTTTGTTTGGAAAGAAAGTGGAAAAAGCCGACGAAAACTTTGGTAGGCCTGTTTTTTCAACGCAGTGGCTGTGCTCTAGTATGTTCGGTCGGAGGTGTTGATGGTTAGAAGAGCTGTTTCTATAAAGTTTCGGTTGGAGTAGTTTGTTGATTTGTAATTTGAAAATTTAGCAACCATTTTTCACGTGTTTTATAATAGCACGTTAAAAAGGCGTTAATATAGCGTGTTTAACAATATGAATGTGTATTTATTGTCGAGCAACTTTCTGCATGAATAGTACAGGAGGCATAATTTGAAGTTTGAAGTCTTAAATCTTTTTTTTTCTAGAAAAATTATTCTATATTCCAAAAGCTACGGGGTGTTAAAGTATTTCTTGAAAAACAGCTAGGTGTGGATTCTGTATCCCAGTTTGCGAGGTGTTTATCTCTAGATCATTCAACATTTATTTAATTGGAAAACATGCTGTCGTAGTACCCGCCGTACAACTTCTGATTCATGACGCTCACTGGATTTGGTAATTGGTGTTCCCGCTGAAGTGGCTTCTGCAATAAACTTCGTGGAACAAATCATTTGCATTTTACTACGCCACTTCAAGCTCAAACGCCGCTGAAGCGCAAAAGTATCCGCTTCAGTCACCCAGCCCAGCCATCGTCATGTAATTTTCCACTGATGGCTAGTACAACAGGTTCATTGGTCATTGTTGCCGGATGCGAAGGTACGAAACAAGCTGTTCCTCTCACCGGCCGAGGCTGCGGCGGGGCTGAGATTTTACAGCGATTTTCTGCCATCGCCGCCGTCGGAAATCGGTGCGCGGCGCGTTGCTCTGCGTTTCGTAATAATCGTGGCACGAAAGACGAAAGGTGTCATGTTCAAGGCCCGTGCTGTTCGTTGTGCTCGCGACAGCGCCAACAAACAGCGACGGAGCGCCCATTTCTAATATAGTTTCTCGGGCGATGTAAAACTCGCAGGCATTTCCGACAGCTCAGCGTTTTGTGGCTCGACATGGCAGTATTGTGTTGAGCCAGCGCACGGCAGCCGTACCGCTGGATGCAATAATGATGGCGGCAGTGCCGGTCGGGTGGAAAACAATACCATCCGGTTCGGTTCGGGGTAGTGCTAGTGACTTGTACGTAACTGAACAGAAGAAGCCTCGGATGGGAATGTTTCGTCCCGGGCCCGGTGCGACTGCTTGCTGTAGGTGCTGTTGAGTAGAAACACAAAAAGACTCGTCGTACGTTCTAAAGAAGGCGAGCGAGGAAAAATGTTCCATCGTTACATGGTGCAACCTTCGAGACACGAGATATTTTACGGTGGAGAGCTTACAACGTTCTTGGGGACTGACTGGGTGAGACCCGGCCCGTTCGGCTGGGCATGCAGGTGAGGCTGGGATGGGATGCAAAAAGAAGTCCTGACAAATGTCCAATGTGGAAGGCACTGCCGTCAGCCCACTCGAGTTTATGACGTCTGTAATGACGGTGGGCAATGTTCCGGGCTTCATGCTTCAGTGTGCAGTGAGTAGTGGTAAAAGCAGCAGCAGAAGCTTTTGCACGGTGTATTGTTTCCGGCTTGCTATTGTGCTCGGATGGGCTGATCTTGTAGCACGGCCGCTTACAGCGCACGGTAGGCTAGAGTTTATTGTGCTGAGCGAAGTTAGTGCTGTCTGATCTGGCACTGACTGACGCGCTCGAAATGGAAATCTGACATGCCGACTCCGGCCCAATCTGTATCGACGCTACTGAGCCTGTCTTTCCACTGCCCCCGAAACAGACATGCAATCTATTCATTAGCAAGTTTTAATCAATAGTGCCTGCTGTGTTATTCAGTAATATACGGGGAACATATCAGCTAGACGTAATGAATGAGTCCATTTTTCGTAGATTTGTACTTGTGACGAAAATAAGGGTTCATCTCCAGCATAGCGAGTACCCATAACGTTTCTTCGTGTTTCGGCAAAATTATTTATTAGTGACCATAAGCTTACTCAATCACCGTACTTTGCCCGCGATTTTCAAAAGCCATTAACGCTAATAGAATTCTCACTACCTTTCTATTCCGAGTCGTTGAGCTTGAAAATGGTGAAAATTAACTTCAGGTGCGTTAAATTGAGCGCACCGCGACGCTGGTCTAGCGCTCGCACATTCCCACGGCGGGGCATGATGAAGCATTAAAACTTTGTCAAGCGTCAGCAGCGGTACCGGGAGGTTTTTCGAAAATTTCGTTCCTAATCGCCGCCGATGAAAACCGGCTCCATTTTCCGTTCCAACTCGTTTCGTGGGTTTCTTTTGGTTTCTGGGACCCGGATAGACCGTTGAGGCGGTTAAAAGCCTGCCCTCGACCCACGGCTCCAGCAGTCCTAGAGAAACCACCACCGTGATACCGAAATTTTCCTCACCGTCCATAACTCGTTAATGGTTGGAGCCGAAGCTCACGCCGAAACCCACACCTGTACGAGACCGGGTTCGCACTTCCAACGATGATCGAATATTCTACGGCGGGCTCGTTTTCGGCACGCCAAAGTTGGAGCCTTTTTTCAGCATTCGCGGTTCCGCGGTGGTTCGACCGTTTCCCGCTGCGTTGGTTGGTTGCTCAATCGGCTTACCGGCCCGAACGCGACGAGTCGTAAAAAAATAATTGAGTGTGAGTTATGACGCAACCTGTACTCGAACATCCCGCTTTGAAGAAGGACCGACGGAGTTGAGCCACAAGGCCGTCGTATTTCGGGGTCGAAATGTAACGGGGAAAGTTTTTCCACCCCGAACTACTGGGACCTTGACGCGGGGAAGGATTTTTCTCGAGCGTCAATGTTAACCTTACCGCACGGCGGGGTTGGCCTTTTGAGGCCATGTCTTTTATTTTTACGCTACGCTAGAAGCCATACGCCGCAACGCCTGAACCATTAATTTTAAGCTGCGATATTTCTGTGGCTGCGTAGGTGGGCGAAGAAGAATATTAAAATTAATTAAATTTTCATAGCAACTTAATTTATGGCCGATAAGAGTTACTGAGCAACTGTGGCTGTGTATATGTGTGTGTGTGTGTCTGTGCTTTTGGGAAGGAAATGAAAACCGTGTGGGTTTTACAGCCATCCAAAAACTAGCCATTCAAACTTGCTTCGTAGCATATTTTTCACGGAATCAATTTCACCCCGAAACTCATGTCGAAAGGAGTGAGTTGAGCATTTGAGTCGCTCGAGATTTTGAGGCATTAAAAGTTACAGCTTCTGTGCCTTATTATAAGACGGATATGTATCTACACAATGCTAGAAGCTTGTGTCGACGATAAAATCTGCCTTTAATTGCGAATGTTTTCTGGCGCGCTTATTCCAGGTCAATGAGTTTGAAATTGGATGTTAAGTAAGCGTGAAATATTACCATTTTGAAGTTTTCCAAGTTTTTGAAGGTAAAGAACTGGAACGACCGAGTGACAGATTCATTCGTTTCAGAAATTTGTATTCACCAGCAAGCATCTCATAGAGAGGTTTTTCTTAACGAATTTTCAGGAACTTCATACGCTGTTCCTACCTTTCAAAATCTTATATCCATCCGTTGGAACAACACTGTAAAGAAAAAAACAATGTCGCAGTATACTTAATGCTAAAATTTCCGGAAAGACGCAGAATGATATCCGTGTTGTTTTTTCCTTCTTTGAAACAATTTTCAAAATTTTATTTCTGCCGGTTTTCACTCCAGGTCCGGCAGGGGGAGCGAAGGAAAAAGATAAAGTAAAACAAAAACACAACTCGAAAAGGATACATGTGTCTAGGTTCCCATGTGCATGCCTGTGCTTAGATTCCCTGTCGCCGTGTTGTGTTGCTTTCTCTTCGTAATACATTTTCTGCCCATCCGCTGTCTCCCTCCCAGCTTCATAAATATATCGCACACAATCCACAATTTTCCATGTTCACCGGAGCTTGACGCGTGAAGATGATTTCTCTCGGGAAGCGACGACCTTTGCGTGGGTGTGTGTATGTGCGCCTTCCCATCCATCCAGTGGTGCTGGAGCAATGCGTGGCCCCATGCGAGTGGATTGTGTTGGAATGGCTCGCTCTTTTTTCCGAAATGGGAAGCGGCTGATTGAAGGGACCGGTATGATAACGCTTATTGGAAACACGCTACAGGTACCCGGCGGCCTCGCGACGATTCGGAGCTTAAGCGGATTCCCTTTCATTTATTAAACTTCAAACGGAATGCTTGATGCTGCGCTGCGAATTTTGACATGTACAACGGTTTATTAGTTTACTAGTCTTGCGTCTCTGCGTGCGGTGAATGGGACATAGGAAGAAGTTCTGTATAAATGTTTTGTATATGTTGGTGCAAAGCATCCTTACAGCGCCCACATTTGCAAAGACGAACAAAAATTTCACCGTTGTGAAACAGTGTTCCGAGCAGAACCCTGTGATGAGTTTTGTGGAGAAAAATTAAACCGAAATCTGTAGTAAAAAGCATAAATGCGCCGTTACGCTAGGAACATTTCGCACCCCTTGCATCCACATTGGTTAAATTGGTGGTTGATGGTTCGTTCCATCGAAGCAATTCATTCAAGACAGCTCTTCGTCCCTCGAGTACGGTTGAAAAACTCTCCAACTCCATCTGGAGACTAGCTTTTAGAACAAAAACTTTAACAATTCAGTTTTCCTTCTTGAACAGTAGCCCACTGGGTGGCCACACAGTGGTGTTTGTAGTTCGCACACCGAGTGCGAATATACGTTTTGCCAGCTCGAGACGAGACGGCGCTGAGCGCTAAAGTTTTGTCGAAACTGTTGGCAAAACTGGTGGTGCTAACGTATGCTAATTTAATATTTGAAATTGAATCAAACTATTTAAGCGAGTTTAGAGGAGAACTAAAGTGTTTTCTTTGTGTTGTTTCTCTTTTTGTGGAGTAGAAATGTGTAGCTTTTGCAGCTGAGTCAAACCGTCCTGCTGACGATACCGATCGAACAGCAGGGAAGTACTCAGTTTCGATATTTTGCTGCACCTCTTAAGAGCTTAGTTTCAGTTACATTATCGGTGCGTCGTTCGCAGCGGTTGCACCGAGGAACGAGAAACGAGAAACTTTAAAACACTTGGAAATGGAAACTTCCTCCCGGAACGAACGGCGTGAATGACCGGGCGGCTCAGGCGTGTTGAAATAATTGAACGATGGTAAAGACGCACAACTTCTGCATGCGTTGTGTTCGTATTTGCAGTTACGAATTCGCAACTCACGCTATGGAAGCTGCCAGGTCGAAAAAGAAGTGAAACGTAAGTAGTAATAACTTTCCCACAGCCAGCTAGCGGCTCGTGCTACGTACGTACGATATATTAACACATTTGGCAACGAAGCGATTGACGACTGTGTGGCGTAACTCTGTGCGGAACTCTATTTGCGCCTAGTTTCGCCAACTGCAACTTCGTAGACAATCATTTGCCCGCAACTTAAGGGGCAATACTGGACTGGGAGAAAGAGACGGGACAAAAACTTCTGCTACAAATCGTCTGCGGCAGGAATATTGCTTTTCGCCCCTGCACAATGGATCATTTTGAAGAGAAAGTGTGAACGTTTTCCGTTCGCTGGTTGAAATGGAATAGAGTAGAATTGTATGCGCATACATTGCGGAAGGCATGCACCGTAAAAATCACATACGATGGTGACTCTTTTTTGTAATGGGTTTCCATTGAATCCTCAAAATTGTGTATTGTCGGAATAACACAATACGAATTAAGTTTTTTTTCGCTAGCTCTAACCACTTCATATGGGACATCCATTTCCTGTTCCTCTAGTGTCCAATGAAGAGTTCTGCGTACCTCAGTATTCTCCGCCGCACTAACAGATCGTGTGTTTTATTTTTATTCAGTTGCACTTGCCGTCAGGAAGACAAAGACCTCAACTGGAATGAAATGTACACGACAACGATTCTCGCGTTGGAGCACTTCCTTACATGTTTGTTTCGTCTGAAAATACGTATAAACAAGCTACACAATATACGACCACATTCGTCAGACAGTTCACCAGGAACAGTTCGCTCCAGCGGTGGCTGGCGTGTGTTGCGAATGTATGGACCGCAGCGCTGCTAACAAGGAAGGAAAATATCATGACCGGCGTCTTCGCCATACATACGCGCGAGCTGCGAGTATTAGTTTTGCATACAAAATGCTACATTATCTACAAATTGGGTTTTGTGTTCGAGCGAGAACCCTGGCAGTCTTTTTCGAAAGACGTTGTAACGCTCGGGCCTGCTATGCTCGCACGCTGTCTGTCTTTTTCCCCACCATTCGTTGAACTTTTGCAGCAGCATGCGAAAAAAAGCAGAAACCGTTGAAACACTTGCACACCCGTAACCGGAAAACGACACTCGAATCCAAACCACGGGTACCGGGATTGGTTGCGTCTGACAGAACGGACCGTACTACATGGGAGGCACGTCAATAGCGAAGCGCCTCGAAACGGCGGAAGCTCCAGTGAGAAGAAAATCTAAAATGCACACTCGCACGACCGAGAACTTTACGCTGCCGAAAGGATGGCAGAGACGAAGACCGTAAATTTATAGCACGAGTCTCGTGTGGCATATCAATTGGTTAGGCCCGCGCTCGCGCCAACTGGTGGCGGCCCGTGGTTCGATTCGGCCGGGTTTCCGGGTTTGGCGACCAGAAGTTGGCACACCACCCATTTTGTCTCGAGAGCAGCGGTTCCAGTGGGCACGCGAGGCTCGCACGTGCTACGGTTCCGTCTTTGGAGACTGGCGCTCGCTGTGGACGCATAGATATTTGCGGTACTCACTTTGTGCGAGATGATTCGTCGTTCGTTGAAATTTCGTCATTTAATCATACCCTTAAAAAGATGAACTTGCCGTGTTTCCTCGGAGCCCGGACCCGTAATCTATAAAAGGGCCAAATTATGTAATGATGAGCGCATTAGGATGCATTACTTAGTGTATCGAAAACGATCACCGTCGTCGTACTGGGCCGTATGAATCTGATGGAGCATTTTCTATTAGCAGCGTTTGATACGTATTTATGACATGATTTAAGCGTAATTTTTCATTCAACCTATATTTCTTCAGATTCATTTACATTTTCCATGACAGTTATGGGCAATTAATCGATGTAAATGTTGATGTTACAAGTTATCAGTTTGTGTTACGATGTCAATTGGCGACATCTGTCATGTAAAAAGTGAAAATATAACTGTTTTTTGTTGTTGATTTATTGATATGATCTTTTTTTTCTCTTTTGCTTTGGGTAATTAATTCCGAACGGTTTCATGTTCCTTCCAAAAAGAAACACTTCGCGAACCTGAAACCTGCACAATCTGTGGCTGCTACGAAACTGCAATTCGTGACGCGATAAAATTCGCATTCGCAATGGAAGACCGGTGTGGACAGGCCACCCACAGGTCAACCAGACCATAAAAACCCCCAACTGTGCGCAGTGCCTCGTCGGTTTGGGATTCGATCAAATGGCGCTTACGGTTTGCGTTCTCGATTGAGCTTCTGCTTGTGTGTGCGTGCGCGTGTGTGCATGTGTGTGTATGTGTGTTTATGCCATGGCCATTTGATGGTCGTGTGCCATTTGCACCCGCTCGTCAATAATGCAGCCCTTTTGCTGTTTTTAACCGCAAACTGAACTGAATATTTTGCGATCGACGCAACGTGCAACAGAGTGCCCCTTATCGTTGGGTTGGTGCAGGTTTGCTTTTTCTGCAACATGACGCGTCGCCTCTACCTGGCGCTCTGTCGAGCACGTTTCTGCATTTCGATCCCTCTAGTGCCGTTTCCATGCGGCGCGGCGCTTCACACAGAGCAGAGTAGTTTTGTGATTTGGGTTTCTCTCTCGCTTCAAAAAAGCTCCAGTGCGTTCTTTGATACAGTTGCTGACTCATTTGTGAATTCTAGCGCATATGCGATAGGAGTAGATTAAGCACCTGACTTGTGGTCGTCAGGTGTTGCTGGCTTCGACTTTTGCAGTCGAAAATCGACTGTTCGTTTTTTTTGTCTTTATCGATAAAAGACACGTGAGCGTATGTTCCAGGTAGGTAAGAACAAAAACGAGTCAGTTTTACTATTTTACGTATCGATAGGATGAACCTGGACGATTGTTTATAACTGAGAGTAACCTATCTCTGTTTTATATCTTTTGGCAGTATTTGTTTTCGTGTAAAATATCGTAAAAACTATCGATAACGTGCAGTGGATATTAATGTTCTGAAGCGTTTTGATGATAAGCGCATATTTTTTGTTGTTGTGTAACTTTTTCTGATTTTTTCTCATTTCCATATGATAGTTATGTGGATATGGTGTGCATCAGAGACTCAAACATTAGTTGAACGACACAGCAACAATGACATAATTGTTCCTCGCAGAATCGTGTAGAAGTTGATTCAATAAAGTTGCCCCATTTTATACATTCTGTGTGCTTTTATTCCTACCTACATCTATCAAAGGTGCCATCCCGGACATAATTTCTTGCTGTTGGCAAGAATTGAATTAAACGATTCGCATGACGATGGAGCTATTCATTTTATGCGAAGAATAACACTGTCCAGCTATAGTTCGAAATCGAAATCTCCACTATCCAGATGGCAGTGACGAAGTGAACCACCGTCGGACAGATTTATATCTATCGAAACGTTGTCCCCTTTGTTGGTGCTGGTGATGTAATTTTGTGGTGGATCTGTATCTCTTCGAACGACGAGCTTAGGAACACCCGATTAGGAGAACGGCGTTTAATATGCATCCTGGCGGCCCCCGGAGTGGACGAAAATCCATTTCCCCGATTCAATATCAACCCCCATAAGCTGCCCAATATGGTTGGAAGGCAACGAAACGCACAATAAAGTATCGTGTCACGCACTTCTTCCGCACGCCGGACGGGGACGATGCTGCTGGTGGATTTATGGATCTGTTAATGAAAGTTTTCGACAGCACGGCGGCAAATGCAAAACCGTCCGTTTTTGTTCTGGCTGCCCTTGTATGATTGCCTGCGCCGGGTCGGGTTTGGAAAATGGTCCCAACAGAACAACAAAAAAAAAGAGCCCTCCCATAGATAACATCTTTTAGCGGACAGGCTATAAATTAATGAATTTTCTAGTCCATATTTCAAGGCGATTCCGTATCGCCGGACTCAATCACGGCTCCACAGCGCGCCGCCTGCAAACCGGCGACAGAGAAATGCGATCCAAAAGTTGCCATTTTCCATTCCGGGAGCGCCACTTACATAATGGTGTTGTTTTTGTTCTTCTCCGGGGTTTGCTATTCTTGCCCGTCCGAAATGAGTGCGATTCGAAAGCCATCTTGTTGAGCCTCGGAGGGCATTTTCAATCCCACTCGGCGGCGTGTGTCACGTACATTTTGTCAGATTTCATTTCTCATCGCCCGACCGCGCATAAATCACGCTCCGGCAAGCCGCGGGCGGCCGGCTGTGCGCAAAAAAAAACCGTAATAACTTCCCACTTTTCTCACTTTACCACTCACGCAACCCTTCCTACGCGGTACGGTGGTACGGTGGCGAGTAGCGACGACGAGAAGAGAAAGAAAGATTCGCTTCGCAACGCCGTTCTGTGTCTTGTTTCCTCGTTGAAAAAGATTCATTTCGGTCGGATCCATCTGTTAAGCTACCCCTTTTCGTTAAAGCAAACCAAACAGTGTTGAGTCGTGTTGGCGTACCTCAAACCGCCCGGTGGGAGGAGGCAAAAAAGATAACCAAACGGGCTTCCACCTCCGACGCTCCGAGAGCGCCGAAAACGACTTCACAATATTCATAAAGCTCGTCTCATAAATTATCACTTAAACTCCGCTTCGGGGAGTCATAAGTGAGTGGAAAAATGGGCCATTGGGCACCGTACTTAGGGGGCTGCCAGGCCCGAGGTATCCCGGGCCGGCACGAAACATCATCCGTAAGAAATCAACCATGGCATATCAATCAAAGCTTTACCGTCTTTCGATCCGGTAAAGTGCGGACGACTAACGATCGTCCTGGGAGTGACGAGGACACACCATCGACTCTCGACTGCACCGGAAGACCCATTTAGACAGCGGCGGCTTCATGGTGTTGAAAATGAGCCTCTCAACGGTGGGCTTCGCTCGCGCTCGCTCGCACTCGCACACAACACACTGCACCTGAACCCGAACCGAGCAGGTTCCAACGTCGAGCGAACCGGAAGCGACCGCCTCCACTCAGAACGTGTGCAGGTCACGTCCACGACCGTGGGAGGACGGCCGAAACCCGGTGGGCTTCGCAATCGTAAATATTCATCACACTTATCTGCCACCGGAAACCGTCGCTACTACGGTGTGTCTGTGTTTGGCGATTGGCTTTTGGCAGTTGTCACTTGACACTCGCCTCGCCACCGTTCCGCTTTGGGCGGCATGTTTCAGGCAAATGGTCACCAAGAGACGACCCTGGCGTCGTGTCGGACGGGGCGCTAGTGATCGGGAACGGGCAGGATCGAAGGTAAATTACGAACACGAGTCGTGAAGCAAAGGATGATGACATTCATGACATTTATTTGTTTAGGTCAAACTGGCACAGATACGGAGGCGAGGTAGTGTCGGCAAGCCCAATTCCTGGGAATGGGAGCTCCACCACCACGGTGGCAGGACCGTCTAATGCTATCATTCAATTTGCAGTATATTTGTGATTTTTTTTTCTTATTTTCACTCCTCTCCGAACGTCCTTTGAGAGTTGATTTTTTATATTATGATATCTCGAGCGTACGCGCACGAGCCGCATCATCTGCTGATTTGTGGGTCCTGATGTATGCCGTTCACGTCCGGCACCGTCGGATTCCACGGACACCGTGGAGCCACACCACGGCCGGACTTGTCAAGTAACGGTCAATGTCGGGCATGGAAAGGGAAATAAAAAATCGTCCCGGTCGCCCAGTCCCTTTGATATCGAATGCCCAAATTGTACACTCTGCAGCGCACTGGAAAACAACAAATCCCGGGGTGGTGGTTTTAGTGCGCATCCTGCAAACTAAACACGACAGCGCGCGCCTTCTGGTGGGCCGTCGCAAACAATAACGACGTTTGCCAGCAAACGGAACGGATCAAACAAATCGAGGCCGCGCTTGTCGATACGGCAGCGCCTGCTCTGGAAGACGTGTAATCTGCTCCAACAGTGACAGCGGGGGCTCCAGCCGGGTCGAGCGACAAATGTAGCTTTCGCCATCCGGCGAAGGAAGAGGAAATCCGTTTCCACGACGACGATGGCGGTTAACGGCGGCTAGCGCGGTCGAAATGAAATTATCGAACACCGGCAAACCCCGTCGGGTGCGGGTGCTCTGGCTCTGCGACTCTGCTGCCTCCCTAATCCCTAATGATATATTGCTTCGCACAACTTCTGAAGGAAAGCTTTTTCTGTCGGGAGCGAATAAAGCTTTTATACGCTCCCTCTCACACTCGACTTCGGGCGGGTTTCCATCACCTGAGGTGTGTACGGTTTTTCACCAGGCCAGGGCATACCGGAGCTCCACCCGACACCCGACCCCCAACTCTAATCTTATCGATCGGGAAGACGACAACAGTCGACGTCCTGCTAAACCCGCCATGTTATCCCTTTTGGTCATCCGTGACAGTTGACTAGATGTCCCTTTTTGAAGTATTGAAAACCGGGATCGAATGCGTCTTGTGGAACAAAGGAATGCTACCGGAGGTACCTTTTCGACATCTTCCCACGTTGGGTAGTTATTAGGAAATAATTAATCGTATTTTGCGTTGGGTACGGCTTCCGGGCTGTGGACCTGTGAAACGTTATTATTTCCTTATTTTACAGTGATGCGTGCCCCCGTACCATGCGGTTCTCTCGAGGTGGCGATCCCAAAACTGGACGCCATTTTCCAGTGACACTCTGGGTGGGATTTAAATTAGTACCAGAGACAGGTAGTAGTGTCGGCCGGGACAATAAAACCATCGGAACTGTTTGTTCTTCCAGTCCCTTCCGGGACAGTGCTCGAGGGTGGGTCAAGGAAAAGCGGGCGAAAATTATTCGTTGGTGGTCGTTGGTAGCCTACTCCTGCTACACCGGAGGGACACGTTTTCCGGAAACCAATAACCGAAAACCTCACGATCGATTGTAAGCACCGCTGCGCGGATTTTCTGCTAGAACACGCTGGCATGAATAAACTCTTGGGTTTGAGCTATTTCATTTCGCTTTCTTCTCGATTTGTCGCGCCAGCTGTGCGAGTACACAGGAATTTCCATCCGGCGGAAGCGACGGTGGCGGTACGGCCCGAATGAAGGAGTTGAAGCAAACCGGCCGGTGTGGGCCCCCCCGGTACCGAATGCCAAATTGAACAAAGCATTCTGTTCGGTCCCTAAAGGCTCCCGGGCTTTATATCCTGAGAAAAAGAGAGTATGTGTGTGTGTGCGCGAGGGAGGAAGCAATGCGGTTCAAAAGGGTATTTCGTTCTTTAGTTTGCTTATTATTTGCCGGTCTTGTAGTTGGTTTCTGGGGCCGGGTCGGGCACTTTGGTATTTTCACAAAAGCACAAAGGGATGTAAGTAAATATTTACTCGATTGATTGTTGCCGTTTGATTATAAAGGACCGCCTTCGAAGACGTCCTTTTTTTCCTGCGCTTCATCCCTTGCGGAGGCCTGGGTATTGTGTAATTTCGACAAATGGAATGAATCAAACCGTTATCGGATCGGTAGGGTAGTGAGTGAGATGAAAAATACGTGGATTGCTCTGCCTGGAAGGAGAGTAAAGCATTTTATGTCCACATCGGCTCATCGATTGATGAGTTAGAATGGTTCGACAGGATCAAGCTGTATAAAATGTAATAACATTAAAACACAAGCTTGTCCCTCGTTTGAAGATGTACCAAATTCCACTTGTTCCACTTGCTTATCACTATTATAGGTATAAATTGTGGCAACGTTATTTTAATCCCATATTGTTCTTTGTTCTTATTACTAATTAAGTAAACTACGTAGCGAACACGGCATAATTTCTATGTTTCCCCTCCAGTTTATAGTATTCCTTTCATAATTACTACCTAAAGCGCACAAAAGCAGTCTGCTTTAAACATTTTCTGCTGAGATAATGTAATTTTATCTCGTACTTGGACGTTTTTGCTGCGGTCGTATGCAGCTTTTGCTCCGTTCCGCTTGGCGATGAATTATCTACTATCTCTCTCGCATTTCTAGGCAACCCTAATTAAAATGCGCACAAAGTGTTTCGTCTGACCGCTGCGTCGCTGGCGAAGAAAACTTTTCTACCCTGCACAGTGGTGAAAATGGGCAATTTGTTGCTATGCCAGAAAATCAAAAACCATTCGCCCTCCACGGAAGCTACTGGTCCAACTGTTGCACGCAAGGTGATCGCTGCCCCCATCCGTTTGTAGAAGTTTGGCCATTGAAATTTAAATATCGCATTGTTAGCCTTTGGCTCCGGAAGAGTTTGGTCGCGCTGGAATCACAGCGGCTGGGAGGGCCTTTGCTACGCATCTGCCACGATGACTCCGTCCAAGATGGAAGCGGTTTCCGCTGACAAATTCCATAACTATACTCCGCGTAGGATGGAAGCTGGAGTTGGCTTCGTTCAGCGTAAAGTGGATTTTGATTTGAATTTATTACTTCTTGCATACTTCAACCTGTGAAGTATGGTTTCATTTCACAGTATGAGCATGACAAACATTGTTTCTTCGTGTTGCAAGTGGTGTATGCTAGCTCAGAAATACAAAGAACGTAATTTAAAGCTTTCCACATTATACTGAAGTAGAAATTGAATGTAAAATGTAACTAACATTTCAATTGAATGTCTCATCAAACATCTTGTTAAGTTATAGTAACTTTGTGCACTTGTTAACATTAGTTTTACACCAACTCTATGAAAATTGGTCTATTCGGGTTGCTTGGAATAAGCTTCCGAATGTATAAGCTTCTTGCTCTGCAGACTTTAAAGAAATAAAGATAGATTGCGTATCGTTACTGCGCATGGTAGAATGCACAGAAAGATCGTTAATCTGGCAGCCCACCGCACGTAGTACATTTTTATCAACAAACACCGAGTATCAGCAAAGCCGAGTTTCGCTGTTAAATTGGAGAATAAATGGGCTCGGGTGGCACGAGTCTGTCTGGGTACATTCTAAACCGGCAACTGCATCTCACATGTCTGGTCGGTGTAACAGATCGGAGCCAGTCGAGGGCCAAAACCTAGATCAAACGTAGCCAGCAGTATAGTAGGTGCGCGGAACGGCGTTGATAGCAAAAAAAAAACCTGGAAAACCCAGAACGTTACAGCCGGTAGATGCAGCTTATCATAATAAATACGACACAAAGCCAGGAGCACGGTGTACCGGTACGGTTCGGGTAAATTGGTAAGAGATTTTTTCATTTCGTTTCGTGGCTATCGCCCGCTGCACCGAGACCGTGTGCCGGGAAGCGTTTGTTTGTAAATCTTCTTGCTAGTACTAGGGACAAGTACGATGCTTCACATAGTCCTTTGATGGTGAACATACACATCGTCGAGAAAGAGTGTTTTTATTGTGTCCGGTTCGGATTTTTTTTTCTTCTGTCGCTTAGTTTTCCGGTCTACACCCAACTTTACAACGCCCACATAGTGTTTGGGATTTTGCCTGCAACTGCTCACCATGCTCCGAGCAGTGCCTTAGTTCCCACTGCATGACCGAAGAAAGGATCTGTTGCTGCCGCTGCTGGTGTCTAAAATCTTCTTCTGGAAAGGGGCTTTTCGGTGGTTACTCTTTGCGAAAAATCGATATGCCGTATTTCGGCTTTGCGACTGTTGGCAGTTCTGTTTCAAATATGTGCCGAGCTGTAAAACGCACGAGAAAACTTTGTCGGACCCTCAAGTACGAATGGCGCACGGGTGGATAGAAAGTATTAAACTAACATTTCGGTTGTATTTTCTTTCCGTTTCAGGTCAGTACATACGCACAACCATGATCAGCAAGCGTGTGAGAGAAGAAAGCAAAACCAGCCCCGGCAAGTAAATGCAAATGATGTTGCTTTTGTTCTTCCGATATACTATCGCGCGTGTACTCGGGCAATATAACACATCGCACTGCGGATGTTTTTTTTCTATTCTGCACACTTGTCTGTGTACCTGTTTTACCTGGCATATTTATTTCCAGACCACTATCGCCTTTTGTTAAAACAGGAAAGTACAAAATAAACACGCTCAATGTAATGTCTTGCATTTTATGTAGTCTGTTTGTCCTTTAAGGAAACAAAACGGCGCACCTGTGCAAAGGATGGCTGTTGCTTTTATTACGTTACGGAGCGTTATTTCTCGGCTCATGGCCATTGCGCCGCGGAAATTTCTTTCCTGTGTGAATTGCTGACTGAAATCGCAACATAAATGCGTATAAAGTGACTGTTTCATGCACACGGTATGGTGCGGTGTTCGGCCGTGCTTATAGTACCAATTCTGGACACACAACACAGCAGACAAGGTAGTCCTTTCCTTGTTAAAAAAAATCATAATAATATTTTTACGGCAAACAAGCATTAATTGAAATGCAAATATGTTTATCATAATCTAGAATCACAATAAACCAATTATATAGCACTAAATGAACGCTTCGAAGCGTTCCAATTATATTGATGAAACAACATATTGTTCAAATGATTATTGGCCCACCTGACTTTTCATTCGCAACACACGCTGTTCAACCAAAAATCAACCATCTAAAGTAACGATGATACCGTGCCAATAAGGTACGGTGCAGTTTGTCCCATCTGGAAGCAATCAATATTCATCTCGAATTGTCAACGAGCTTTTTATGCTTGTCTCGTTTTGCTCGAAATCGGTTCATGTGCGGATAAGCACTTGTGTACTGATGTAAAACAGCAAAAAAAAAATCGATCGAAAGAATGGCTTTGAATAAAGTCATTATTTGTACAATATCCAATTGTATGTCCAACAGTAGTTGGCGTGCGGGAAAGCTTCATGTGCGACTGCCGACGTCCTGCCCTCCGCTGTGCCGTATGTTGTCTTTTACCTTGCGTTTCCCTCGCATGATTTCTGTGCAAAAGAAGAAACCCTGGTTTCCGCCTGGTTGGCTATCACCTGGCAGGGTACACGAAGGGCTACTCGAGATGTGTTGTGTTCCTATTTTTCTCGTTCCTAATACCTCAAAAAAGAGGGTCAGTACGAGCGAGAGTGCGGGAGAGAGAAGATAAATACACGTACCTAACTCTCAGGGTCATGCAGTGTGTCGTTCGCATGTTTTGTCGTTCTGTCGCGGCAGAAGAGAATGGGCAGGCAAAGGACATCCTTTCTTCGAATTCTTCGATAGCCGGAGCTCATCGCATAACACACAGCAGTACACCGTAAGGCTGAAACCGAGCAACCGAGTTTTCAAGCTCAATGAAGCGAGAAGCGCTGGATGAATGAGTTGCGATGGGTTCGTTCATTCGTTTCGAGAGAGGAAAATGACACAAAGACAGCAGCGATCTTAAAACAAACCCTCAGCGAGCGAGCAGGTTAAAAATTATAGTGAAAATATTGTTCGAAACTGTTTTCACAAGTGTTTGTGACACCACCACCATGTAACAGCGAAACAAGCGATGAGTGACATGCAATGAAGAAAAATGGCCACAGTAGTATCGATTGTTAATCGAAACCTTGGCCACCCTTGAAGAGTCTTTTCTAAACTCGTCCGGTGCCAGGTGTATGTGTACATATGGTTCGCAGCGTGAGCATGTTTTACTTTATTTTATTTAGTGTATGCCTTGAGCCTGGCTTGAAGAGCCCAATCGCTGGCGATGTCCGAATTAAGCTCCTGTTTCAAGCCTTGATCACTCGTGTGACCTTTTTCTCGTTTTTTTTTTGCGTCAGCATTGACTTTAACCGGTCGTTGTGGGTTCGTCTCTCTGCCTTTTGCAATATCATGATCGTAACAGAAACCTAACGGAACAAAGGTTTGTCTCGTGCCGTACCCGAGCGATCCATTTCATTAAAAAGGATAAAACATACATTCGCAACAGTCCCATGTAAGGTGGCTTCACACAAGCCATACGAACCATGTGAGCAGCGTGTAGCAGTGTACGTGAGTCTCACAAACTAACACACCGATGCTTGGATTTTTTCCTTCGATCGGAGCAGATTAGGGCTCCGCTAGGGCTCCGCAGTAGCACTACAACCTTACTCTCCGTATCAAAAATTTTCTCTCTCGTTTTGAACCATTTTCTACCACCACTGCGCGGTGTCTATTATATTTTTCCTTCCTACTGCTGGTACGAGAAGAAAGCGGATTTTTTTGTTGCTACGAGTTTCACACAATTCGATCTCAGCTTCCGCTGCTGCATGATGTGTGGTTTCACTGGCAACAGCGCCGACGTAGTTACGAGGTGGTTTTTGCAGAGCTGACAGGGACATCCGGAGCGGGCCAGGCGGCAGATTGTCGTCACGTGCAATGAAGCCGTTATGCAAGCGCCAACGATTCTCACTTGCCGCCTCCGTCTGGTAGCCTCAACCCGCCGCCAACCCATTCTCAGCAATTATTGCATACCAATTTAGTCGATGGACGTGGGAAGAAAGGAGCGAACTCACCCGTCAGCTTTTTTTCGCGCCCCAGAAGCGTATTTTTCGCACCCACGTGACAGGGGCGGTAAGGTGTTGTGTGAAAATATGGAAATATGGCACAGCACCAACCATATGGGGACAATCTCATCAAGAAGTGGCTGGTCCGTCGGCGCTCCAGATGAGCTTTGTTGTCCTGCTACTCTTTTCGCCATTGTTGATTGCTATGCAGCCTTTGTCCTGTATCCTAGTTCAGTGTGTATCCGCTCTTGCTAGTTGCTAAGTAATTGGCTTTGTTATCAAGGCGTTTTAAGGTAACGTTCTTACTGTTCTTTAGAACACCTCATCGTATGAGGTTAAGATGTACAATGTTGCTGTTTTTTTTTTTTTCAATTGTGTGAAGTTATCTTTCCAGACTACTATTTAGTCGGATTTATTCTTCAACTTTTAATAGCACATGCATGTATGATTTGTTTGCCTCTGGACATGCCTAATCCTGAACAATTTGCATGCAATTTGCAAAATGATTTCAACGTTAGTGTTGAATGAGGTTTTTGAAAAATGCTACATGACCAAATAGATTCCAACATATGAAGCCAGCTGTTCTAGCTAAAAGATCCATGCTCCCAGCTTAATGTTATTCGTTTTAAAAAATGAAAAACACTTTACTATAAATCACCACATCTTTATCGCAGTGATATCTTTCGATCTTAGCGATTTGATTTCAATTTAAGATATCCAAAAAGAAAGCTCAAAACTGAATCCCTGTCTACCAAATGCCGGTCCAACAAAGCAGCCGACATCGTTACTCGCACTGTGTGCACTGTGTGCCAAATTAATTCGTTCTTATTTACATCCCCGTCACTGGCGGAGAGCTGCTCTCCATTTATCCAGACGAATTGAACTTCGCTCAGCCCCCGGCAAAACGGACAGTGCCATTGCCTTTTGCGAGAAACTAAATTCGCCACCGTAAATCTGCCTCAAAAATCCATTCCCATCCAGCTGCCTAGCGACGTGGCTGCGATGATTGGAAATGCGAAAAACTCAGCACTCAGCCATTTGCATAATGGCATCGGTTTCACGTTGGGGGGAGGGGGGTCTGGTGGGGAGCAAGTGGGAGGGCCAGGCATTGCAAACCTACCGCCACGGAGCAGCGACGAGCTTTACGTTTTTGGGCCGAACATTTTTTCGGGGGTCCCGCTTACACATATTCATTGTTCGCATTCCAAAACCGCTCGCTGCCATGCCATTACACTGCTCAAAAGCGGATTTTGATGCGCGTTCGGCTAGAACAAAGATTGTTGTTTCTGCTGTTGTTTTTGTTGTTGCTGCTGCTGTTCCGGGAACGTAGTATGTATGCCATTTGCAAAGACATGCTGTGGAATTATGTTGAGTTTGCAGTTTTCCTCTTACGGTCGTCGTCTAGGCGTATGTGTTTCGGTTGTCCGGGTGTAGACGTATATTTATGTATAGCCTGCAGCGAACAATACAGTTTTGCATAGGGCGAAAATATCGTAAAAAAGTATGTACCGAGGCAAACCAAGACGCTATCGCTGCAGCCA
Source organism: Anopheles dirus (assembly GCA_000349145.1). Classification (NCBI taxonomy): domain Eukaryota; kingdom Metazoa; phylum Arthropoda; class Insecta; order Diptera; family Culicidae; genus Anopheles; species Anopheles dirus. The sequence continues at coordinate 8,138,845 of KB672979.1, forward strand.
CAATGGAAGCTGGGTTACTTCCACCACCACCATCACAACCACTCGTCATCTGCTTTTATATGCAGCGGAAGTTGCGATTCAATGGCACATCGCAGCACCGTAACCGAACTGGGAGAGTTGAAATCTGCTGGAAGTCGGGCAAATGTGTCTGCAAATTGCTGCTGGGATGTTTTGACGGCGGAAGCAGCATCGATTCCCGCATGCTCTCCCGCCCCCACCCAAGAGAGCACCGGGCACCACTGGCCCGTCGTCAGTGGTTTCATGGACGATTTGCCGAACCCCAAATGGGAGTTCTCATTCGGAGGCAGATGTATGTGTTTCTTCGGTGCCTCACGCGACGGCCGCGCGAAACGCAACGCTCGAAACGCTATATTACTCCTATCTGGCACAGTAATTTGGCAGAGGCCATCTCAGTCCCGGGGTCGACGTGCTTCGCTGCCCACCCGGCCCCCTGGGGAGAGGATTTTATGGTTATTTCACGATCGATAATAGTGACACGGTTTATTGAGCCATTCCGGGTCGTCCGTGGCGGGAGCGGTTGGGGTCACATTTGCCGAAAACTATTAGCTGTGCACCATTCGGTTTTGGTTTGGTGACGTTCTCGGCGACAGATAGTGCGGCGGGCATATTAGTGGACGAGGCGCGGCGGATATTAAAAAAGAAGGGACATACATACATACCGGACCAGGCAGCGAATGGCGAGTTCGATTTGATCGGCTTTGTTGCGCTGATGGCACGTCACGTACGTTGTTCTAGCAACACCGATGCTCCGCCATGCCCGTGCCAGTTAATCGGTGCTCTTAAAGCAATCATGCTGAGCAGTATATTGAACGATTTATTGAATGTCGTTAGGAATTCTGACGCATGTCCGGATTCGCTGGGACATTACTAGAATCGCTACTTAGATTAATCGTTGCGGTCCGTGCAGTATTTTATTTATTTTTATTACGCCGGCCATTAAGTCCGTGGTGGTGTGCTTCATTGAGCATAGAAGTGTTGGTTATTCAATTCGATTGTGATGCGATTTTTTCTCCGAAATGTTCTTCCGAATGGTAACACCTCCTTCATTTTCAACGCCAAAAATATGAGAAATGGGTTGTATATTCAATATGAAGAATTGCATGAATACGTTGGATTAAAATTATCGAAAATTGCTACATTTGCTCATCAGCGTCGGGATGCAATTAGGGACAGAAAACTCATACATAATCAATCTGTTACAAAAATGAACTCACAGTGCACCCACATACGGTCCTGTCCGCGGACGCAACAGTGCAAAATCCACCCTTAATCCACTGCGCAATGCACGCACACGCACACCCACACGCACACCCACACACACTCACAAACGAGCGCACATGAACACAGCCCTACATTTCACCTCATTTCGACGCTTCCATCCATTTATCAACCAAATTCGGCTCCACCTTCCACGGATGGTTTGATGGAATGCCTTTCCGATAGTGAAATTTCATCACGGGCCTTCCCTCCCTGCTGTGCCGGGTGGGTCACACGCTGTGCGGGACGAGACCACATGCGGCTTAGCGAAAAGCAACAGCAGCAGGTTGCAACAAATTTCCGAGCCGCATATGATCCTTATCAAAATTCAATTAAAGTTTGATCCGCTCGCCGAACAGGACCACGTCCGTGCGCGAGAAGCCTCTTTTCCCCGGGCAAAGGTGTGTGTGTGCGTGTGGGTGCGGTAGAGTGTATTACCCTGTTTCGTATCAAGTGTATATGTGTGTGTGTGTGGACGGTGCTGTAAAAGGTGTCCCCGTGAAATTTCCCGGTTCAGCTCGAGGGGTGTTCGAAATGAAAAATTAACAATTTTCATCCCGTGCTCGTGTGTGCCTCAAAGTAGTGGTGGGCGTAGTGTGGCACGAAATAAAGGACGCACAGAAAATTATGCCCAAAAGCTGGCGTGGTAAAATTATACGCAACTTTTTCTGCCTCACGCCAACTTTACGCTGGTGTGGGACACAACAACAACAAAAAAACGTTGCGAAAGCCACCTTCCCGTGCGAGATCGTTGAAATCCCAAAGCGAGCTGATAAACATCAAATCCGCTGACCGGAATAGACCAAATAAACACCACCGTCAGTGGGAAAGGGGGAGGAAGGGAGGAAGGGGGCGGGGGTCAGAAGGGGCTATCAAGCATTTGAAAAGTTTCACCGCTCTCGTCACCGTCACGGTCGGAGCCGGGAGGGGTGATTGTGTTTCAATTTAAAATTTGCTCCAGTTTCTGTTGCGCGTGCAAACACAAGTTCTCGTCGTGGCGTGGCGATTTCCGGTGTTTGTGATGATATTTCAGCGTCAACTTTTCATCACCTGAAAATAGCACCGCAAAATGGAACTAATAAATAGAACAGCGAATGGCAAGTGTGCTATTTCTGTTGTTGTTTATTTATTTATGTTTTTTTTTTCCGGTACCTTTGCAAACACATATATACTTTTTTGCACCTGTCACTTCGTTTAATAGAAGCTTTTGAAAACAGATATGCTGGTTCAGCATTTTTATTTTATTTTCCATTCATAAAGTTTATTTAAATACAACACATTCGGTTTTTGTATTTACTGTGACTTAATTTACATCGCTCACAACCACACAGCTGTCCATTATACACCTCTTTTCAACGATTTAAATGTAATCAAAACGATACACGTTGCCAACTGGATGTTTTCACTTCCTGCAAAGCTATAATCCATTTCAACTAAATTCTAAGCCTATCGGTGTGCTATTCATTTAGAATTCAAATTTCCATCCTTCACGATTCGTTTCGACGTTGAAAAGGGTTCATTTGATAGCATTAAAACAACCATATAACTACGGTTTGTTCTAGACTTTTTGGCTGATTATCATTTGCAGCCTAAATGTTGCGGATTGAGACGGCAAAAAAGCGAATACATTTCCTCGTTCCTTAAAAAGTGTGCATCCTCTTCTTGGTTACCCCGATTTTTTGTTAGATAACCATTTAAGCAGAGCAGTGAAGTGAAAATTTCACAATTGAAAGGATTATTTCTGGGTTGCTGTCGGTGTACGCGTTGGTGAAATTATTAGCATAAAGGGTCCTCTCCGGAACGGTTAACGTGCCCCGGAGCCGCTAGTTCGCTCATCGTAACATTCAGCCCGGGGAGAGGGTAGCAAAAACAAAACCGGACACACCACCCCATGCCGAGCGGTAGGGCTGTGTCGGGCCGAATGGTGTAAAGCTGGCTGGTATCAGCATTGTTGTGCTTTTGTATCCTTTTTTTGTTTTTTGCTGGCTCCGTTCACTGCCACATAGGCTCGCAGCGAGCGAAGCGGTTGTGCGAAAAACGTCTATTCTAAAAGACCATGCGCTAATTAGAACCGTAAATGATCGTAAAAGAGCTCTTGAAGGCGCACTTAAATTGTTAAACAGCGGATATCCGTTGTTTGCACGGTCCGGACCCGGCTCGCCTAGCACGGCGGCGGGATAGGCATAATTTATTCAAATGAAATGGAGCATTAGACAGAAGAATCAATTCAAGCAAATCAAAAACCAAACAAAATGATTAATTTCAATGGGTAAAATGGGTTCTAGCAGAATCTTTTTCGTTTGTGCCAACCAAATAATGCAATGTTGATGTTATTTTTATCGCCTGCTTTTTAATAAAATAACACAATTTGTTTATTTACTCCAAAACAAACAAACAAAGCTATTTTAAAAGTTGCATGCTTGGCATACTTACTTTGTATCATTCTTTTTCCTCTTCCGATTGATCACTCAAGCTCCATAAAGCGACAGTGTAAGGTACTTCATAAACCAGCGATCGGTTGTGTTGTGCGGTTTTTCCAGTGGTACCTCCCTCAATCAGAACGCCACAAATGCGACGTGTGTCAGGTTTCCCGAGACCATCGTATTCAAATTAATAGGACTTCTACCCCATCCCGCCCAACCAGCGCGCTTTTCCGACCCTCGCTGCTCGAAACGGTGCCGCCAGATTGATTCTATTTATTAGCGTTGGCACCGCTGTCCTTCGTTAAACCCCATTCCGACGGTGTCATGTGGCAAAAGCAATAGCCGACCATCGATGGCTAACCGGAACAGCGTGATTTGATAATTATCGTCCGTTGGATACGGCCCAAAACCCGTCACGGCCCCGGTCCGGTACCGCGTTCCACAAAAGGCTGAGCTGGTACAGTCTTCCGCCTTTCAGCGCACCGGAGCGTAAAAACAAAAATTATCCTCATCATGCAAACCACTAGTTGGCGACATGTTCTCGGTGTGTGGTGGCACGCAAATCGTTTCGCAAATACGGTGCGCAGCATAATGAGCAAAATGTCTGCACTGTCTGCACTGTCGCAACGTTAAATTTACCTTCGGTTGTTGTTTTTTTATATTATAAATTGCAAAAGGCGAGGTATTTGGATAAGAGTTTAGGCATATTTACTGCGACACAAGGCTTGGGGGCCAGAATAAATGTTAACATGCAGGGGGCGACGGGTAAACACTCTACGGCGCTGGGTACGCCACTGAGTAGGGTAGCATAGAGAGCAAATTAAAAATGCCACACATTTTTACCTCACATCATTAATCTTGCGGGGAGTAAGGTGGTGGAAATTATTTATGGAGCATTTTTGGGAACGCCTGTGCTGAGGGATGGCCTCCGGTGGGAATTAGGTAACATATCCGCAATAAGAGAAAGCCGGTGCTGCTCGTGAATCATACACAACCTCTCACCCGCGATGGGTAAAGTTGATTTAAATTGATTAATGTGCCGCTTTGTACGACAAAGCACAAACAACGGAACGGTACGCCGCCCGAAAGCAGCATCCGGTTCGAAGGACCAAACCCAACCCGATCGATGGGCCAAAGTTTGCTTTCAGCGCGGCGCGGCCATTTCTTCGGCCAAAAACACACGATGTCACAATAACTCATACTCTAATTAAATGCATTTCTACGATACACACTGAAGCATAAATTCCTCCGGGGCACTGCATAAACCCGTTAGAACTCCGGTGCCCGTGTGCCCAAGGGACACCGCGAGACACCGTGGCAATACGGTGCCACGAGCCCGGCAGCCGGAAAAATCCACAAAATCCAGACCTTAATTTCTCGATGAAAATGTATAGCTCGCGGTGGACTCTGCAATACCGTCGTCGGGATCGGTTCGAGCAAATTCCGGCTCCCGTGCCCGGCAACTAAGCCGTGGCACACAGTTTAAAGCAATCCCGGCAAGATATGTGCTGGACCTTTCGGCAATGTAGAGGTAGATCCACAGCGTACCGAGAGCGCTGCTAACGCAAATATGGCGTTACGAGCTAATCAATATAATTGTATAATGAATTATTTCACTAATTAATAGGACCGAACGAACGCCCGGTTGGGTTTGGGTATGTATGGGTGTGTGTATGGGGGTCTGTGTGCATTTTGGATACGACTGTAGTGTGCGTTCGAGCACAGTTTTGGGTTGATTGCAATTTTCGCCAATGGTACGCCATCGAGCACGGGTTATCCAGCCAATCTACGAGCCCCATGGCACCTCTCTCTCTCTCTCTGTGGCCTTCGACTTGGCGTTTTGCGTGTTCAGCGCTGGTCGAAAATAATGTGCACATAACGATCGTTTATGCGGGAAGCTCCATTTTATGCCGGTTTGGATGTTAAGCGGTGAGCAATCGATGCTTAATTGAATCTCATAATCGTAACACCAACAATAAATACGCTGCACGGTGTTCTCACTCACTGGAAATGTTCATTAGGTGCCGTCCTTTCCGTTTTTGTGATTGGTGTACTCAGAAGTATTGAAAAACGCGTCATATTTTTGAAACCTATGCAAAATCACTGAAGGTCAATCAATCCAACGAAGGTCAACAGTATAAAATAGAATCTTTTTTCGCTGTCGACACAGGAAAAAACATGTACAAGTAAAATCATTTTCGAAAACGTTCTTTGTCAAATTTAATCCATCACCGTCCACAATTGTGCCGATGACAAGCTGTGTGGTCTACCGCAACTGACGGGCAGCAGTAGAGGGAAATGAAATGTAGCTGCGCTCTGATCCACTTTGACACGTGAAAAAGTGAAAGCCTTCCGGTGACGTAATCTAGCACAAACGCGAACCGCAAAACGCGTTGAGGTGATCTCGACGTTATCGGCAAAGTAAATCATGCTCTCAAGCTGTCGAACGGTGCCGAACATGTGTCGAAACTTCAAATCGGTGTCAATCAAATGATGCTGAACACGTGAGTGAAAGGGAACCGGGGGACCTCAATACAGGCGGCTTATGGGAGCGGTTGTCTAAATACGTGGCTGCGTAACGAAATGGGCGGTACTTTCCAATCGCATAGTGTGTATTAAAGAAAGCTTCAATATATAACATCCACAGCCGACTAAACCGTGCGGATAGCAAAGCCATTGCCTTCAAAGGTTCATATGTGCGGTCTGTAATAAATTGGAGCATTCAACGATTCGCTTCGTGGCAAAGGTTCCGCATGGCTGTAATACTAGTGTGAAGGTGAAATTAAAATGCCACCCGAACGGAAATAGGTCCAAAGGCCAAACGGTCCCGGTAGGTCATCGTCGGCCGGCACAAACCGATAGCGCAGCGTGCAAGGAGAGAAATAAAAAACCGATCCCATTTGTGCGCTACGTTTGAAAAGAACCGGGAAAACGCCTGTGGCATACGTCCTACGGAATAGGAGCGAGAAAGCTAAAGAGCGTGTGTTCGAGCGGCTCACTGTTCTATCTTAACCCGAGCGAAAGGGACGCGAACCCCAGGATGCGAACCCGGGCTTTGCGATGCGGATCTAAATGAATCCATTATTAATATTATCACTCTCCATTTTTATGCAGCCCTGGGTGGCTCCACGGTTTGATGATCTAGCTGTCAAAGTCATCCCATTCGGGTCCGCTGGTGTCTGTGTGGGTAGTTTTCCCTTTTTTGTGTCGATGGCCTGTGGCTTTTGCCAAGAAGAAACCCGGTGACCTACAATCCCTTCATTATCCGGATGTCTCTTTTGCGCCGCACCCAACGCCTTCAATGAACAGGTGGTGGATCAACTGGCAGAAAAAGAGGTTAACCTGAGGTTGTTCTATGTAAAGGAGCTATACACTCACACACAGGGATGGAAGGATAGTCTCAATCGACCCGTCCCGTATACTGGCGTTATCGCAAAAGATAAACTTTAGTGCACTAGCGACTTGCTTAATGATTTGAACAAATGAATAGTAAATAGTTCAGGTTGTTCTGATCTGGCCTGTTTAAAATACACAAAAAATATTAGCTTTCTTGCTACAATGTTTGCCGTTTTTTATAACATCTCGATGCATGTGCCAAAAATCGCTCAATTTCATTCTGGGCTGGTGTTGTTTCTTCCGTATCAAATTTGGTTTGGCACCCTTCCGTGGCCTTATCGTAGGCTTCTAAACACCTACCCTAGCTAATAACGCTTGCCCTGCTAATCTGCTTATCAAACTGTATTAAAAGTTGTTCTCCTTTTTTCCGCCCCCAGGTACGTTTTTCGTGTGTTTTGGGATCGCAAACACATCCATCTGAACGACCGCATTACCATTAACCGACGCAAAACCATCTAGAGACTGTGCGCAGTTGGGAGAGTGCATAAACCATCCGGCCAATCGGTAAAACTAATGCTTCGGATATCTTCTCGCCCTTACCACGACGGGATCCTCCTGAAGATAGGAAACTTCTTTCATCAGATATTCTAAAAGTAAAAACATATCTTGCGTATCTGGTTCGTAGTGAAATACCCTGCCCCGAGGGCTTGTCAGCAAGATACATCTGTGGGCACTGGGGAAGAGGTAGAAAGTTGGCCCGCTGGCTCGCATCCATCGGGTTGGACCCGTAAACAACGTTGGATCGTTGGATCGGTATTTCGGTACACTTTCCGTACACTTTTTGCCTAATCCAACCGAAACCACTGCCCATTTCTAGAAGCGCTCCCAATGACAAGCGTGGCATGCAGATCCGGCATCGTTTATCCGCTTTGTGGTGAATTAATCTTACGAATCTTGCCCCACATTTGGCTCGTAAATTCCCGGATGCGGTTGCTCTGGACCCAGTGCCCATTCCTATCGCTGGGAGGTGTAATGAAGAAACGCTCGCTCTGATTTCGTTTCCAAAAATCTGTCAAAAATACCTCCTACCTTCCTCAAATTCGAACCGTAACCGAAAGCAGATTACAAAGTGATCCGGTCCGCAGTTTCCTTTCCCCGGGTTAATACCCCACTCAAAAACTATATTCGCTGCAAAGCAAATCGCTCTGAGCACTGACCTTCATCCAGCCCGAGAAAAGGGAGTCAAGGGAGGCAAAATCCTGTGCGAGCCGGTCCCGACAATACACATAAATCTTCGTAATAAATCAGCAAACCCTTTTTCTCCAGCCCGGATCTAGCGCATATCCTAGCTAAGGCTAGGAGCGTAAAAACTGTGTCTAAAACTAACAAACAAGCTGGAGTTTCATTTCGGGATGCTTTTTGCGCGGCACACTAAGCTGGCACATCAAGATATGAAAACGTGTGTACATGAAAGAGTCGATCTGGCACACACACACTCATACACAGACGCTTGCGTTCACAAACAACAATATTCACTAGAATGATTTCATCTCTTGCATCTACGGGAAAACTTTCACCCGAAACGAGCTAAACCCTTTTGCCGCATGTGCATGCGAGTTGGGCGACGTCCAACGTCTCAGATAACGAAATGTTAACAGTGTGCTTTGCGGCAATCTTGAAATTGTTTTGTACGGTCGCTTCTCGGCTTCCGGCTTTTATCGGTGATCGTTTCATGTGTTCCTAGACAGAGGTCTTAAATATGTGATTTTTACAAACAAAAGCCATGCACACTTTGATAAACAATCACATACCTGTTGCATAGTGTTGCATCGTGCGAGGATGCAAAAACCTTCCTAAAAGCATTATATTTGCTTCAGGAAGCGATACGACAATTACCGCAATCATTTTATTGTCCCCATGCCACTTAAAACCGGGTAATGACTTCACAACTACCCAATCAGGAAGATCTTTACAGGCGCCTAATGGTAAACCAACTCTCTGCCTAATGAAGCTGCGCTCGTGCAATCCAACTGATGAAGTTTTGCGCAAGCAGCCGTGAAATTTGTGCAATTATGCATCAGCGGTTTCTTGCCCAGATGTTTCCTTCATGCAAACAGTCCCTCTTCAATGTCCGTGAGTTCTTCGTTCTTGTAAAGATCCACCAGTTGGCAGGAATCAAATCACCAGCTACCAAACCAAACAACGAGTCGTTGGTTAGCCACAAAACGCTCTGCTCTGGGCAGGTCGTGTCTGTGTGCGCTTTCTCGGAGTGGTTTTTTTTTGGTTTAATTTAAGCTCATAAAATATACATTTTTATGGACGCTCGTAAACATTCGCTCATAAGGTCCCTTTACGATGTCCTCTTGCGCTGTTTGTTTCTTATTTTTCACTCGAATGGCTTTAAACTGCGTTTCAGTGCTTGGTTTGATTTGTGAGCTGTTCACGACCCGATGTATACCGCCATAAGGTGGAAGGGTGAATTCGCGAATCGTCTCAAATGGTAGGTGGTAGGAACGCGCGGTTGTCTAGATGATGCTTGCCTTGCGAAGTATGCTGTGTAAAAAAAACCGGACGGATGAATGGTATGTTGCTCACCATCGTAATCAGGTTTGGGTAGGAGAGGGCATCAACTTACGCTCGTGGAAGAAAACGTAGCAAACACACACACACACACACACACACACACACACACACACACACACACACCCAATAGTAAAAAACAAACAGCGGCAAGACTCTACCGTGTCCCGAGAACCCGCTGATGTTCCTGAGAAATGCATAAAACATAAGTTCAAATCACATTATCGTGGCTATGGCTTCACGATCCGCGGCAGGTTCATCATCATAATCATGATGGGCTTTGGTTTTGCTTTTTCGTGCACCAAAAAAAAAACACGATCCAACCGTGAACTCGACAAATAAGCCAACTGAGCGAGCAAACGGCGCAAAGATAGCTAAATCATATTCGAGGGCAAACTTGATCGCGACCCAAACCGCATCGAGCTACCGGCAATGCTTGGCAGTGGGTTTTTGCTTTAAACTATATGTGGTTTACCGAGAACTTTTCCTGCTCGTACCTTTTTCGGTGGCACGGATCCCTTCTTTGTGCCACTGAAACTATCCACCCGAGAACCCGAGACGAGAATGGCATGTTTGATCTATTTTACCAGAAAGGACTATTCATTTAGTGGAAGCTCCGACCATTCCTATTCTTGCCGTGCAAACCGTGCACGCTCACGTACGTACGGTGGCATAAAAACACGATGACACGTTCCACGCTATAAGATTAAAACTTTCGCGGTTAACCGGCACTCGAGAAAAACACCTCAACCACGCACGCGGTAAAACCGGGTGAACCGGCGCGGAGTACGGGGCGCGAGGGGGTAAGGGAGGAGCTACGTGGAAAAAAGTTTGCCTAACGTGATCGACACCACATATAGGACCGTTGGGCACGCAATTCCCCCCATCCACTCTCACTCACACACACACACACACCCAAAAAACGCACCCAGCACGCTGTCACATTTTCGGCAAACGTGTGCGAGAAAACTTCCATTTCGATAAAGTTGCCCAGGAACCGAAGATGGGACGAAAATTCCGGGTCAAACTGTTGCTCGCCCTTCTTGTGGGCCGTGTGACCTCGCCATCATTCACTGTCGGGTGCTTCGAACGGACAGGTGTCACGCGCTGTAGGAGCACCGGGAGCCAAGCGTCAGGTGAAAGTTGGTGAATTTTGCCATTCCCTCCGAACGGCGGACATATGTGCGGGCGAGAGAAAGAGGCCCTGGGGGAAAAGTTTTCCCCGGAATGCTTTTTTTATACTCTCTCTCTCTCTGTCTCGTGATGAGAGTATGTTGTTACAAACGTTGCAAAGAGGATGATCAGACATTTTCGTCCGTGCTGTTTGGAAAAGGGGATGCCAATCGAGTACGATGAATGACTTGAGAACAAGGGTCTGTTTGATCGAGAAGGAAAGTGATTTGATATTGCACACAGAAAAAAACAACACTTCATTCAGTTCAATCTGAAGATGAAAACCACATTGCGTACCCAGAACGGGGCCGCTTCATTAATAACCACAACCGTAACCGAACCGTGTCGATTGCGAATACGCAACTCCAAATAAGCCCAAATTGATGGAATGGTAAATTGATGCTTTAGAGATTTAGCCTGCAATCATCAAAATTCATTCACTTGCCAACACCTCCTGGGAAATCGGGTTTCCGTCCGTGCGGTCGGACCCTACCGGTGCTCAGACGAGGGCGGCTGGCGCCGTAATTTACAAATTCAACAGAATCTTATCACTTCCGAAATAGTTCGGCAAGACTTGGGCCGTGGTCGGCGAGCCAAATCTCTCAAGCTGGCTCGGGGATGATCCTAATGCCCGACAAACCGGGTGCTTCATCAAATATTTTCACTCCATAAACCCTCACCGGGCCCGGGTCGGGTTTCGCTGCAATCCGTTCCCATTAATCTTCTCGCCTTTTTTTCTACTCTCACCCTCGTGAGAAGGTGAGCTGTGCGACGGAAGACGTGCGCTTTTCGGGCGCTCTCCTGGCGCTTTAACGGACCCCGTAGCCCGAACCGGACGGTGATAATGAAACTGCTCTAGCAGACCGGGTGCGAGAGATCCATCCATCCCGCACCGGTTTCGGAACCATGTATCAAAAGAGAGTATATTTGCATATTTAAATTAAATTTTGTAACCATTAAAACCAACACGTTCGCTCCGGTTCACCGGCCGGGCCGGGATGACGGGAAACTGCGCGGCACGACCGGTGGGTTGGGGTGGGAATGGGTTGAAAATTCCCGAGGAACACTTGGCACCCATCGGGACGTTTGCCGCATGCGGTGCGGTGAGAGATCGGAAATTATCTTATCTTACCGGGTCCGGGCCGGGCGAGATCTGGATGAATAGACCAAATTGGCTGCAGCAAGACGAGGCGACGCACACGACGCAGTTTTCGTATAGGGTGTTGGAGGGCGAAAAAAAAAGTGGTAGATATAAAGTTTTATCGCTTTTGGCTAGCTATCCCGGCCCGAAACTCCCACCAGCCAGTATGAGGCGGGAGGTTGGAGTCTACCTTCCCAGTCCCAACTCACTCATCAGTCAATGTCGGTGAGAACGTGTATGTTTTCGTAAACCTGCTGGAACCCTTCTGGCCGTTGATGGCATCCCGAACGCTGGGGCTTGCTCCCGGCTATTGTGCGATGCCTTTGCCACCAGAAACGGTCGAAGGATTAAATTCTCGCTTCTTTTTCTACCCTTTTCACTGTTTGGCATTGAAAAACGCTTTTGTTTGATACATTCATAGGTGGTACACGTTAGGCGTTGCTTCAACAAAACGCAACACAGTTCCAATGGACCAAACGAATGTTCCAAACGAGTATGCAAAAGAGTGTTGGTGTATGCGGAAATCGGATACACGTTTAAATCTGTCTTCTGTGTTCGCTCCATCGGTGAATAGCTCGTTTCTGATCAATTGCATAATTCATTGCTCCATGTTGGCACGGATAATTGCACCGCATGGCAATGGAGCGGATCAGATCAGATCGCACCCATCGCGCATTATATGCACCAATCATGCGGCTCAAAAAATGTACCCAGGATGCGCGTAGGTTGATGATTTCGGTGTGCTCAGTGTGATGCAAAATTATCCACTGCGACCTACTTACCCTTGCTGTGGCTGTCATTATTTGTATTCGTGTGAAATAACAACCACAGTGTTGCAGATAACATTACGAGATCAACCAGGCAAAAAAATACACCTAACAGTGTCTCCTTGTCCCATCTGCACCCCAACCCTGCTTTTGATGCAGCATTGCAAATGGCGACATGTTGCTCATCGTCACTCACCTGCACACGCATAAACGGATCTGTAATTCCCATTCGCACCAGTCGGTCGGTAGTTACATTCTTAAATCGTTAAATGTACCGCATGATAGAAAGGGGCTTACTCTTAACCTCTCCCCCATCTCCAACGACTAAACGTGCTCCCTAAAACTTGCTGCCCGTCTCCGTTGTCGCATACCCCCGTTCCACGTTGCCGTGGGAAATGGTCCGTGTAAGCTCGACGTCGTCATCCCATTTCTGTTTCACCAGCTGTAATTTTGCAACTCACGCGACACCGGCAGCGTCATGCACACTGCAGAAGAACGCCGCCGTCATTATCGACGCGAGGGCGACGGATTCGTACGGTGGAGGTAAATAAATTGAAGATTTTTATGAACCTCACCTGGGCGGGAAGCGGACAGGCGTGTTTCCTTAATACATCAAACGGAAACACCGAAACACCCACGGCCCATGGTCACCGAAGAACGAGCGGCCGCCTGCTTGGAATGGAAGCCTTCCGTTTTTATCTGTTCGAGCGATAGTTAGCGCGAACAGTGATAAAGAAAAAGCGGACCGACGTAAGAAATTGCGAAACCAACCGTATATTTTGGGTGGGTGTGAGAATTCATTCTGCTTTGTTGTTTGTGAGTGTATGGGAGAGTTTTTTTTTTGCGCTCCTCCTCCAACGCCAACTCAACCGACTCCAACCGTGCGTGGTGCGGTCCTTGTTGGAATAGTTTATTGTTATGGTTATTGCATGCTATCATTGTTAACTCAAGCATACGTTGTTTACAAGCCGAGCGGGCGGCAAAAAGAAAGTTCACTTTCAGCACTATCTTCGCTCCGCAGACCGTTGGCAGAGTCGTTATCGACTCATTTCCAGTGCGCCGGATCAGAACGTCAGTCCCGCTGGGGGAAGTGGGAGCGGACGAACCGGAAGCGGACCCGCTCCACTCTCGCAAGATAGGACGGACGCTGGCCAACGTTTAGGAGCAGATGATAATTTTCCTCCAAACAGGAAGCCCAGCGCCCCGAAGGAGGTCATGTCATTGTTTGCGGATGCTGGCATCCCCGTTTGTTTGCACGGACGTTCGGAGAGAACCCGGTGCCACGGGAGAGATACGGCGGCTGCTATCTGCTAGCCAACTTTCCAACGCCGCCGCCACCGGCTGGCGGTTTCGCTTTGCTGCCTGCTTCGAAAGCGAATTACGAAACAGCATGGTCATCTTATGCCATCAACGGGAAGGCTGCCGCTGTTTGCCGGGACAATTAGATGTAAAGTCCTGTTGAGCGTTTCGTTCGATCGACATGCATTAATTAGTGTTAGCTTAATACGTCTTGATGGTTGTGGGAAGAACTTTCCGGGTAAAGTGTTGTCATATATTCGATTACGGTATGATGGAAGCAAATATAATGATAGCTGTTTATATACAATGTCTCCAAAGCGATACAAGAGAACCTTCTAGTGGAAACTTAATTTTAAGTTGTCCTTAATCACTAATGTGACTTTATGTGTGTCTTCAGACCATGGCGTCTCGTTTAATATATTCCCATCGTGTCGTGTCGTTTTTTCCGATGCCATCCTTATAGTACAACAATCCTTATTCCCCGAAAGCATACAATCCAGCACACCATTTCTTTTGTCCTGCCGTACTGCGATCAACTTCTCAAGCACAGCTGCACGAGTGCGGGCTTCGTAATCCCTATGATATGTCTAGTGTCGGCATTACTACGCTACAATACGCAGCGCCGGAGTGAGGGCTTAAAAATGACGTGACAATCTTCCGAGCGCGTACCTTCCGATGGTTTAGTTACCATCGCTCTGTAACCAGCAAACAAACCGACGTGGTTGGCGCAATTATTTGTTTAGCTCTTTGTTTCAGCAGTGCCGGAATGGGAGCGTGCGGCGAAACATAGCTGCACAAATGGTTGTTTCATAAATTTTCCATCGAAACTCGTGTGGCACACGTAAATAAAACAGCAGCACTGTCGCTAGGGGAACTAAAGCGTTCAGAATTGGGCCCAGGGAAAAATCATTCCCGAGCTGGAAAGCTGCTTGTCCATCTGAGGTTTTTTTGTGTTCCTTTTGTTGTCGGTAGTCGTCTCTCGGCACCCGTATTCGTGAATCCGAGTACCGATTAAACCTCGTAAACAGCGTATTAAGCCGATAAAAAGAATGCTGCATGTAGGCCGAAGACGAAGACCACTGCAGAGCGAACAAAGCGCTTACGATCGTAAGGAACTGTTTCTTTTTTTTTACTACACAGAACGAACAATGTGTCCTCCCGTACGGCGCTCGCCGTGAAGCGCAATCTCATTGCGTGCCTCATAAATCAAAGCAGGAATTTTTGCACATTTTATTGGTCGTACCTGCCCGGTCGCGCACGGGTTTGCAGGTGTGCGGGCTGTGACAGAAAAATTGAATCTCGGCACCACCATCGGGACTGGTGCTGGGATCAGTTAGGCATAAGCCCCTCGGGGGCTGATCAGATTTGGTGGGGATTTCATCAGATTCCTGTTTCCAACAAATATTTTCGACTATTCTTGTCTCAATGATTGCCCAATGATTCACCAAATGCCACACGTTAGGGACAAGAAAAAGTCATTGGTATTATTGAAACCGCAAGCATTTCGAGTCGTGTTATATCCATTTTTTTTCAAACTTTTTATTATCTAACTATGAGTTTGTTCAACAATACTTGTTTCAAAATAAGATTTTGATTTTTTTTGTGCTCATTGCTTAAAACTCTTCCAAAATAGTATTATCAACAACCTCGTTTTTGCTGCATCATATCACATCACGAGCAATAAAGTGCACTTTAAGTGGCTTTTCATGTACTTTGAACAGTTCGCCAGCAGCGAAGATACGCGCTAATTTATTAGCTCCACTTGTTTTGCAACGCGTTGCCACCGGCAGCTTAAAGACGCTGGTGTCCGGACGACACACGAAACAAAGTGGAAGTCACATGAAAAATCACTAGGAGACAAAACTGCGAAGGAATTCCCTGCTAGACGCTACTAAACATCAACGCAAGCCAGCAGGAGATAGGAGGCCACGACCTAGAAGTAAGTGCCCCCGCCGACCCAACCATGGAACGACCGAATGAGATACGGAACAGATAGCAGTAACAAAATGGCCGAAACGATAAATCGTGTCACCGAGTACGTGCACGCGGAGCGCATCACGGCCTCGTGCCCCGGGGGGACAAACCCGGAGAAGCGGCCGTTCGACTGAATGCCAGCCGAATCGAGGCCAAAAGATCAGTATGCGATCGTCCCGGTGGAATGTTTTTTCGTGCCTTCGGCGTGCGTGGTCGTACGCTTTGCGGGGTGCACTAGAGGGCGGGTATCATTTGGTATGTGTTCGTCTTTTATGTTTAGCACATAATTTTTCTTCAGGTACAAATTTGCCACCGCGCCAGTCCGTGGTTCTTCCTGCCGTAAACCAGAGTCATGCCGCTGCTGTCGCCTTCCTACGGGATGGAGTCACATTCCGCCGCCGGTTGCAATAAATTTCAAATTGAAGCCTTCTCTTTCGTGTCTACCGTGGGGGAGGCGGCTTCTATTGTTGCATTCTACGCGCGGAACCGTCGACGCCAGCCAAAATACGGCGACGTATTCCCAACAAGCGTTTCAGGCCAGCAACAGGAAGCGGTTTCGCTCGGATGGGTTCCTGCAGGGTGGGTGAAAATATGTACAGCCTTTCTTTAATGTGCAGCGTCATGCAATATCCTTCGCCGTTTGCTTGATGTCAAAAGTATTGTCCCTTCGTGACACGCGTACAAGGTGACATCGAATGAACCCCGGCCGGTGAAGTGCGCCGGTAATTTCCAACATGATTTAGCTATAAAGTTTATCTCGAAATTAATGCCCGGGCTCGCCTGGCGGGAGGCGATCACGTTAGTGTTAGAAAGCAATAAAGCGAGAGATTTATTCGCTTCATGCAGTTTTACTGCAAACAATCATCGAGTAATTTTAAAGCGTATTATTTTTTGTAGCTTTATTTAAGCAATTTAAAAATCGCAGGTTCGAGGCAATTGGCTGAAGTTTCAAATTGAATCCTGTTCCGGAATTTTCCGTGCTTCCGTGGGCTTCCCAGCAGGGCTGAGGGCTGACTCCGGCAAGGCAACAGACGTGTTATTTATTTTTGCAAGCCAGTCTTGCTTCGATTTTTCGACCCGACACCGAGGGCCAGCCCGCCCCGGAACCATAAACGTGTCCCAAATAATCAACGCAAACAAGCAAACAGCGAGTTTAAGAATCGGCGAGCCCTTAGCCCCGAGGCTTGTCCCAATCGGATTGGACGCGATTGACCGACAAAGAAGGCATGGTGTCGTTTCTTTTTTTTTGTTTTGTATTTTTCATTCGTTTATTTGTTCCTCCCGTTTTCGCCTCGGTGGAATGTGGGCTCCAAATTGCGAAACGTCCTTTTTCCAGCTCACTAAACACTTTCTCCCCCGGACGGGGAAGTTGGTATGTGTGTGTGTGTGTGTGTGCGTCCAAAGTAAATCAGTGGGCAGTTGGTGTGTATTTCGATGTTTTATTTTTTAAATCAATCACAACGCAACGAAGCAAAACCGGGGCCAAATTGGAGCCCGGTGAAGGAGATGGACGCTAACGAAGAGAGGGATTTGTGTGTTGAGGAGATACGGACGCGTTTTTTGAATGTCGAAGCCAGTACGACATCAGCAAGAACAGCAACTAACAACAACAAAATCTGTACTTCACACAATAATATGATTAGATTGTGATTTTCGCCCATTTCTGCACTCTTTTCAATTGGTCTGTGCGCTTTGTTTTTATTCAGGGATGTGTGCGGTGATTTTTTTTTCTCTCTCTCTCTCTCTCTCTCTCTCTCTCTCTCTCTCTCTTTGTCTCTCTTATTATCTTCCTCTCTCTCCCTCTCGGCTACGGAAGCGCGCACGATGACAGGATAAAGCTGATTTTTCCATCCGCGTGTGACGGATTGTTGTGCTTTATGGTCAATTTGAGTGGAACGGAACCTCCGGCCAGTGTTCGGCCATGTTTGGCCGAACCCGGTGGACGCCGTGCCCGACCTGCGTTTCATTTCGAGCTCGATATTTTCATCCGATTATGGCATCGATTTTATTGGAATGCCCGCCTCGCGCAACGGCATTACAGGTGTGTGCGAGTGTGTGTGTGTATGTGTGCGCGCGTGTGGGTCGGCCACGGGAAGGCAGCGAAATTTGATGACCATTATTATCGATCAAAACGATGCCAAACGAGCGGAATGCATTTCCTGGGCAATATAGAATTGATTTGATACCAATCGTCCGCCTGCCCCAAACACGCTTCGGTTTTGGGGTTTTCCATAAACTCATAACGTGCTCCCGCTGATGTTTATTGATCCGTTTGTCGTCGGCCGCACCCGGAAAAGTGTGTAAACGTGCGCAAGCTGGTGCCGACGAGCCGGAGGCGGTTGGCGACCCGAAAGGACATAGCGAGGTATTCTGGCATTTAATGAACTTTGCTACATTATCGTGGCTATCGACATCGGCGGAGATTACGTTTGCACGTGGGGAGGCAGCGTCGAATGCTTGTGGCAGCCGCTGGTGCGTGAAGAATGACCACGGTATTAGATGTTTGAGCCGTGGAAACATTTGCATGCCTGGCCCAGAACCCATAGATGATCACAAATCTGGCTGCCCGCGCGTTATCTGGTTTTAATTTCGGGGCAATTTCTTGAAGTACCTCGGAACGGATGTTTAATACCGCATGAAAATGAAACATTGCAAAGCCCGGGCTCCATCCACACTGGAGATGAGCCTACTCTAGCCATTCCATTCGTTGGGCGAGAGATTATCCCGATGGTTGTTAAAAATACGCCTCCGCACTTCTGCCACGTGCACGATGTAACGATTTGCTCACCGTTTAATGGGTCGGTAGAGAATTCCGAGAAAAAAAAACAGATGGATGTTAAATATGTAACACGCGCCTGTGTATTGTGAACACCGGGCCGGCCAGCCCGTACGCAACGTTTTCGCAGCGCGCTTCGCATAAACGTAAATCTTATCAAAAAATATTGTGTGCATCCGTAATGCTATTTCACCCATTCATGAATTTATTTATCT
Source organism: Anopheles dirus (assembly GCA_000349145.1). Lineage (NCBI taxonomy): Eukaryota > Metazoa > Arthropoda > Insecta > Diptera > Culicidae > Anopheles > Anopheles dirus. The sequence continues at coordinate 8,157,807 of KB672979.1, forward strand.
GTGTCGGTGTGTCGGTTCACCCGGCACCCGTCGTAAAATGTGTGGAGGATGGTTTTTTTCCAACTGTTGTTGCTGGTCTGGCCCCCGTATGCGAAACTGGCCCGCACAACCGGGCAGGCTCTGTCCGGAGGTAGGCTCAGTTATTCCTGGCTAAAAGAATAAGTTATAGCCTGCCGTATGTGCACCTGGGCTGCGGTGAAAAATCGAGATATGTCTGAGCCCATGCGTGTGTGTGTGTGTGTGTGTGTGTGTGTGCGCTTATCCCGAGGCTAAACATTCCGTTTGCGCGCACCGGTTTGTGTCATAACCGTCGGTATTCTTCGGCGCGCACCTGGATGCGTGCGTGTGTTGGATGTTATTTTTCTATTTTTATGCGTTGTTGTCGCTCTTTGGTACCGAACTGTGAAACTCGGCGCAGCCCGCGCGTTGATAATGAAATTATCATAAATTCACATAACTGTGCGGCTCGAGCCGGCGCTGCGTGTGTCTCTTTCGTTCGCTTTCGAGCGCGATTCAAAGTGATGAGCAATTTGGTTGAAATAATAAATTGAAATACGAATCACATCTTTCACAGCCGGGCTTGAGCCGAGCCGAGGGAAGAGATTCGACATAAAGCAATTGTTATTTAATTTAAAATTACAAATGTGAAAGGATCGGACGGTTTCATTTGCGTAAACCAAAATCTAGGGCAATTCCGTGCGTTTCTCCCGTGGAACCCTAATAACGCCCAAATTACTTTCACGACTATCATCCCCGCACACTATTGCTCGTCCGGAGCCACGAAGTCACGCAGCTCCTGAAACGTGAATTTCATATTTTATTTTCATATCCCGCACCCCACTAGTGACGCCCGAGTGTCGCCCGCCCGACCGCAACTATTCGTGTGATGTTGGTGTCGAAAAAAAAGCGATCAAGTTGCCCGAAGAACGCAGATCGTTCAAGCCGTCTTAAGAATTCGGAATCATCCCCCTCGCGTTTGGCCACCGTTTGGTCCGCCACTCGAGCGCCGGCCGAATGTCACGTTTTAAATTTCAGTCACCAGGGAGCAGGCCGCAGCGAAAGTACGTTTGATTAAAAAACTTTTGCTCGCATTGCTGCCGCACGGGGAATGCTAGATGGAGCTTAACTTTCGGCCCGCACCGAAGCCTTTTGAGAATGGGAAAATTGGATCAACACAATGGTGCTGCTGCTGCTGCTGCCGCTGGAACGATGGCCGGTCGATTTATTTGCAAATCGTAGACAAATCGCACGACTGATACACACACACTGGCGCACACGGGCGAAAAGCAACATCCGCTACCGGTTGCGTACCGGGTTTTGAAATCATTAACACCGTCATTAGCCTAATGGGATCGGGTCGTCTCGCGGGAGCAGGCATTGGGGAGGGGCGGAGAGTAAGCCCCCAGCCAACAACAGCGGATAAACGCGCGAGCACAATTCCAAAGTTATCAAATTAATTGTATCCGCTGCTTGGGTGGTGGGCGCCCAACGCCCAACCAGCGCGCACCAGCTGGCGGAGTGATGATTTTCCGATATTTAGCACCCGCACACAGGGCGGGGAAATTGTGCAAATCCTATAAAATGCGGTCCGCGCTTGAATACTTCGTCGATGATCTTAAAACGATGCCGGTGATTACGGAGTGCTGACTGTTGTGGGGGAAAGGACTGCTCCCGTTTTTGCCGTGGACGATAAGTTTTTCTCTCGGCGTATTTTTGGGGGCCGCGGCTTCTTCCGGTCTAGGAGTGGTCCCGGGACACCCCGGGAAAGGAAGCGGATCCCCGCACCCGTAATGAAAAATCATAGCCGCTGGGACGGGGCGGAAACTGGGAGGCGCTTTCCCTAGGGGCAAATGGAAAACACGCGCCCGGAGACCGGCAAGTGAAGCGCAGACGGGCAGAGTAGGCAACTGATTTATTATTTAATAAACGAAAGATTTGCCATCGTGCAGTGTTTACTTGCTCGAGCCCGCCTGTCAGGGAGGGGGAGAGTAAAACCATCGTTCTTTCCACACAAACACACACAAACACACTGCCTACTCTCTTCGCTTGCCTCTCACCGACGAGCCTTCGATCACCTTTTCCCCCCGAATGCGGTACCGTTGACCGGAAATTACCGAAAAACTTCAACGCTCCGGTCATTTTCGGCGCACACAACAACCACAATAGAATGCATAACAATAACAAGCAGAAGAAAAAAAAATACACGTTTGCTTTATGGGAGGATTATGGAACATAAAATTAACACATCGTTTGCGATAAAGCCTGTTGCGTGGTGGTGGTACCGATCCCGGCCTACCGAACGAGAAAGGTACTTAAGCCGGGGGGCAGAAGCGAAGCACACACACAACCGCACAGAAAAAAGTCAAATAAATCCCGTAACAATGATGGATAAGGATTAGGTACGCAATTTTCCTCCGCTATGACTGACGATTTTCCGTGCCTGTCAATTGTACCCCTGCGTGAACTCTCCCTTTCCAGAACCCGGCGAAACTAGAATAATGGCAGTGTTCTTAGTAGGCGCGGCGCATTTTTTTTTTATTACTGTTGTTGTTAAGGGTTCAATAAAGGATCGAAATTTCGGGTTCGGTGCGGCTTCCGCCCGCTTGCTTGATTGAAAGCGGTTGCACAACACAACACCGTAATAAGTAACGTTCCGAGAAGCTCCCAGCTGCAGCGGGTTATGTTTCGCGCGGCACTTTAACAATAAATCCCGTGGCCCCCCACCGCGGGATGAAATGGCGGCGGGCCCGTTGACGCAGGTTGATTGAAATGTAGTTGATTTCGGCCGAATGTTGCTCAACTGAAGTGGTGCTTTGCGGTGCAAAATAAATTATGTTCGCTCTCGGAGCCCTCCGCTTGGCAGCGCACGCTTCCGGTTGGGAGTGTGTGCATTAATTCATCTAGCGCAGAAAATGGCTCCCGGGGGAAATTAGTAGTGGCGCGTACGGTGCGTTTCCTCAATCTTGACACGGGTGGCGTAGTCGGGGCGTAGTGTCATCTTATCAATTGCTGCAATTAATTAAAACCTACCCGCGTGCGCAGCGTTTACCCGGTGCGGAACGGCCTGTGCGCCTGTGTGCCGTCGTCTACATGTCGCTAATCGTGTAATGGATGTTGTGCTGTGCTGTGTTGTGCGCTTTCGAAAAACCATCCGCTGAAAACTTATACCGACCGACAACTACTCCACGGGCCTTCCCATCGCGGAACGCAAAAGGCAGGATGCAATTTCTGAACTGTCTGTTTGCCGTATCCCTGAAAATCCGGTCAAATTGTGTGGCACGCCATTCCAGCAGCCGCCGCGTGTGCCGTGCTCGTGAACGATACATCCGGCGTCGACGGGCTACGCTGACGGGTTAGCTTACTTTCAGACTGGCCGGTCCATCGACAGCGAATGGGACGGCTTCAATCAAAACGTGCCTTGTTCCGTTTTTGAGCGATGATAGCCAGCGGGTGTGTTAATGATGCGAGCGTTTCCACCTGAGAAACGCACCCGTGGTGTGTAGAGAGAGGACCGGATGGAGTTCGCCCAGCCAGCCTCACTAGTGTGGTGCGGCTGCACGCTGAGCTATGCGCACTATTTCCGGTCGGGAGTGATGCATTCGTTGGACGCATTTCACTTGTCAGCAGCAACGGCTGGCTGATTGATCTCGCGAGGGATAGAGCGCCAGTAGGTTTGTGCAGTTTGTTTTTTTTTTTATCTCGGTATCATCCGTGTACTTTCGGTCAGTTCACGAAACGTTCGTATTTAAAGTTCTTGTGAGTGCATTGGGAGCATTTTTATCGACTTATACTCATATCTTTTTTGTTATTTTACCTAGTAAATTTAACTTTCCTTATGTATGTTTTTCCATTTTCTTGCTATAAGACTGATACATATTTATTTGTTTTTTTTTTAAGAACTTTATTATGCAACTTAAGAGCCAGCTTAAGAGACACTTGATAAAATATCAACAAACCATGCATCTGATGTAGCCAGCGCTGTACCGTGCGCCAAACATAAAATGTGCGTAAATTTATAATCTAAATGGATTTTGCATGTTTTCTCTGCCCGTTTGTTGATCGAATGGTCGAGATGGGAAATGTAAATGGCGTTCGCCTGCTAGAACAGTTCTTTTCGGTTTGTTCCTCTTCGCTGTTGCTGTCGCTGCTCAAACATCGAAATGGTCAAATCTTGCCGCGCGACCACGCGCACGAAGAAGAATCGTGTTGTTGAACATGAAAAAAAACATCGAACCGTTGGTGCGAATGATTGATTTTTCCACCGCCTGTCCGGTGTCCCGATGGTTCAAACGAAAATGGCCTTTCCATGTGTGTGTGGGTGCGAGGGATAAGGTGCAAAAACGGAGAAAAGAATAAAAAGCGACTAAAGGACGAGGAAAAAACCGCTTCGTTTGCTCGTATATGGTGCACTTGGCACCCCGAAATGCTAATGATTTCGTCCCATCATCGTGGGGCCGGCGGTGGTGGGTGGTTTTCCCTTTGGTGCGCACTTTTTTTGTTTGCTCCTCTGCCAACCGTCGATTCATACGATACATACATTCTCGTTCGTGGTTTGCCGCGATGGTCCTGTTGAGTTTGCTCTCATTTTTCACATGCAAATCAACACTCGTCGGGCGGGTGTGTGTGTGTATGTGGGGGTGTTTTTTTCTCCGCTCGCTACATTGAAGTCAAGAAGATGAGTGCAAATGTATTCGGACTGTGGCGGTTAAGCGCTGCTGCGAGCATCGCTCGACGTCGTTGTCGTCGTCGATTTGCTGCGGATAGCGTTTTACGGTGCCGGTTAAGTGGATTTTCCTTCGATGAACATGTCGCACCGCACGACGAACCACGTCAGAAGTGGCGCTCGGTTGGACGATTCTCACCACCATCGATTCGAATGAACCACCGATGCGAAAGGGTAGAAAAAAGGACCGTTCAAAAGGTCGGCGCTAGTTGAATGGTTGGTTTGCATGATTTTTTTTATCTTGTTCGCCCCCTCAATGGCACCGCGCGTATGTTTAGCGAAAACATTCATTGGCTAGCGCGCGATCGTTATTGATGGTTTATCAGATTATGCTTTGAGCAGCAATGATGGAACTCTGTTTATCTGCACTATTCACCATCTAATGGTATGATAAATTGCTACTAATTGAATGAGGTTTTGTTTGACGATTCCGAGCCAACACCTCTCGGATGAGCCTAGGCGTTCGGCATTATGCTAATGCTTCGCCGTACATTGATGGTCTGTCGAACGTTTCACGAGTGCCGAAGCTCGCAGAAAAGCTGCATTTGATTTGTAATAATTTATTCATGTGCCTTTGTTCTCCATTTCTGCACCTCGTCCTCTATTTAAACACACACGCGCACACACATTTCACACGACCGGTAGAGGAACTAGCAGCGCTCATAACCGGAACCCCTGCTGCTCGCTGCGGGGCCACTGATGAGCAGGAGTCGCCGTGCCCGGGACCGGTGTTTGCCGATGGGCCGCGGTGGGCGGAGTGCGGCCGGTACACCGAATGATTTATGGTGTCCCTTTTTGCGTTGGCGTTGGTTTGGTGCGGAGCTCGCGGAAGCCCTTGCATCGTTCACCATTAATCAATCTCATGCAGCTTCACCTCTGGTTTAGCGATATTAGAGCGTTTTATCCGTTCAAGCGACACCGAGCAACAGCGTCGAGTTCTTTTTGATTGCGCTGAATGTTCTTCTTGCTGAGAACTTGTTTCTGCGTGGTACTTACTGCTTCGAGAAGAAGAAAAACCGCAAAATTATGTTAGTTGTTGGCTCGAGGACTTGTTTCATCGATAATCAGTTGCATCAGTCGAGTCGAACGCTTTACCACATGTTTAATTACTCGCATGTAACATAAAAGAGATGTATTCATTGATGTTACTGACTAGGATATAAGGATAATTTCAGTATTGAGAGAGTGGTTAGCTAGTTAAAACACGAAGATAAGTAAATCTACCCCTCAGAAAAAGCACCTCCATCGTTCAATGGCACTGGCAGAGACGCGGTCGTGCAGTCTAATATTTGGCTTTCGATTCAAATGTTAACTGTAAGACTGTGTCTTTGACACTGTTCCCAGCATCATTTCGCCGAGGTGTAAACAAGTGTTCAGTTCGTCCTTCAGCAGGCACCATCTCAAGGAGCGTAAAATTGATTATTTAATCTACCGTGCAGTTGCGTCGATCCTCTTCGAGAACAACCCATTTTATGTGCGCCACCGATGTTCTCGCCATCAGCATTCTTCTGCCAGCGTTTTGTCCATGTTGGCCCGATTTTTTCTTCTTCGTTGCCTTAAAGAACCAACATGTTTACAGCGTTCGTAAATACAACAAATAAGCCTCTCGACCGTTGCCGGCGGTGTCGACGTCTGCGGACAGAAGCATGTCTAGCTCTGGCAGGCTTTTGACCCGGGGCAAGACACGTTGTGCGCTCAGCCAGCCGCATCAAATCACTGAGAGCTTCTGTGTGCGGCTTTGTGCACTTTACTGCACTCGGCCACCGTTTGCCGTCGTCGTAAAGTGGAGCGAATGGCGAAGGCGTGGTAATTTCATTGAAATACCTACCATAATCAACGTCATTGGTGTGTTTCGCGAGAGGGGATGCAGCGAGTGGTAGGGCGGCGGTTGAAAGATTAGATGGTGTTACTGGTGTCGCAAATTCGCTCCAGGAGGTGCAGACGGACGGCACGAGTGCCGTGTGGCGGTTGCGTGATGTTGTAAAGTACAAGCTTTTTATGGCACAATTTTTATTGAGAGCAATCAGTCAGAATGGGTTCCATTTTCGTGCAACAAATTTAATCGCTTTTTTTGGATATCAGTATCAAATATTGTGTCGACTTTACACGTTCTACCTCAACAAGAGTTTTCGCAGCGGGTGCACCGAAACATCGAAAACGTAACGCTGTAACGGGTAGCAACTGTGTCTCGGCTAAAGCATGCTGTAGTAGAACGGTATAACAGCTTTCCCGTGCGTTACGTTTTCGATTTCCATTTCCTTCTAGCGCAAGCTTACGATTCTATCCTTTCTGTGAGCAGTGTGATGTAGTTGTGCGGCTGGTGGAAAAGCTTTCATACGTAGGAAAGTCATACACAATATTGCGGAGCTTTACGTGCTTTGTCGTGGATATTCAGCACTTCGTTTATAATAAAGCTTTTGAATTAAGCTTTATACATTCAAAGCAAGTCCTTGAAAGGAAACAAGTGTCTGGGCCACCATTGAGAAAGCATGAGGTAAACGCTAAAGCTCAAGCCATTTAGTACAAAAGCCGTGCGTAATCACAGCAAAAGCTTTTCATATTTTCTCTCACCATGAGTGCCTTCTCTAATGAGTTTGCTGAGTTACCCTCAAATAGTACATTAAGATTGAGTGCAAGCAGAACAGTTTAAAAAAAAATCATATAATTTTCCATATTTTATTAAAGTTTATTTCACAGAAGTAATTAACCACTTCAAGTCCAAGTAATTTTCATTCTCTACTTGCTACCCGCCAAGTCTTGTGATGCGAAATTGCGATAGAAATTACGCAGGGCGCATGACTGCAACGGTGGCACACATTTCGGCCGCAACTGTTCAGTTATCTCAGAATCCACGGTTTGTTTGTTGTTCAGTTTCATGATAGCGCTCGGAGGAGAAACGTGTCCTTGCAATCGCGTCCGGGCGCTGCGGTTTACCGTACATCGGGATATTGTGATCGGTTGCTAGCTTTTTCTCTGCTCGTGTGCGTCCATTATCGCCGCAGTTCGTTCGCCGTTCGACCATTAGTGCTTTCATAGAAATTCCGGTCCGTGGGAGGAGTGCAACCGGTTTGTGAGCTATGGTGCTTTGTATAATATAATTAGCTTAATTTACCACAGTGGAAATGTGCCGGTGGGAGTTAGTGTGAAATGTGTTTGTCGTCCGTAGATAACCGAGTATGAGTGTTCGTAATGGCATAAGCTGAGTGTGAGCGATCTGTGTGTTTGTGCGCGATGGCATTTCGGCGTACTTATTTAGAAGTTTTTAATTCTACCATCCCTCACCATCATCATCCCGCCCGTGGATACTGGACGCGGTAGGGCACCGTGGGTTTTTGCATACGGATTACGTCGTGGAGCAGCGCAGGCGGCAAATGAAACAACTTCATGAATTATGATATTTGGATTTTCAATCAAACTTAACAAAGTAAGCAGCCCGCGCACTTCCCTGCTTCATAGCTCGAGGGAAACAACTTTCGGTTTTCACATGATTTGAGACATTTTAAGCATGACGTATCGCATTTCATCGCCACAAACTTGGCACTGAACGAATGCGCGCCGGTGTTGCCATACCGACCCTTTCGTTTTCAATTCAATTTGGTGAATTTCTTCCACGGCCTCTTCCTATTTTCGTTGGTTTTGCCTCCCTCCGCATGTGGTAAAATGTGCGTACGTAGTTGGGTGCGTGCACCACACAGAAATAAATTCCTTGACTGCAAATCTGGCTCAGTTTAATTGGATGGATTTGGAACATATCCTGTGGCGTTGAGAATACTGCTGTGGTTTCCAGTGAAGTGGTTTTATTTATTTTATTTTTTTCATTCTGCCAACCGGCACCCGCATGGGCCGATTGCGAGCTTTTTCTGCGTATTGTTTATCGTGCAGAAGTACAATTACCTTTCCAAATCCCGCGAGAGGGTTATACGCAAATGCATAAAATATAAATGTGTTTGCAACTTTTGAAGTACACACGCGGCGGGGATTAAATCAACGCAACGCTCGCTGCTTGTTTGTCGAAAATATAATTATACTATTGCACTAACTCGAATTATGAAACGTAATCACAGCGTTTCGTAACAATGCCGAGTTTCCAGTCGTTGTACGTTATTATCATTTGTTCATAATTTGAAATACAAACCGAAGGGTGATTTGAGTATCTAAACCGTATACTTATGTGTTTATTGCGGCATTATTTTGTTTTATATACGGTGGAAAACAAATTATTGTTGAATCAGAATAGAACCAACATAACGAGGTTCGCTGGCAACAGAATATGAAAAAGAGAACGTATTTTTTATCGAGTTCTTGTATTTCCATCGAAATATGATACAGGTCTCTGTGAAGCGTAACCATCGCTAGATATAACCCAGATGGATACATCGGAAGGATCGTAATTCACCGAAGTAACAGTAACGTTTTCGTAATAGCAAAAGATTGCAGAATGGATTGCGTATTAGAATATCCATTTTCCCACCCAGTTATTGCAAATATAATTAAAAAAATGCTAGCTACAAGCTACAAAAATGCTAGCTAGTAGCAGCTGGAGCTTTTTTCTCCAGTTTAACGATGAAAATGTAAAAACGGCTTAATTTAAATTTGTGTGTTCTTACTTATGCACAACTTCTTTGTTAATTTTAAGCGATTGCTTTCCAAAACGCTGAGCAGCTTGTTGGCAAAAAACAACACCACAAAAAACAACTAACCAGTAATCTTTGCCATATGCTCCCCGCCGTAGGCTTAAACGGTGCTCATAAATATTCATAGAGTAAATTAGCACGACACACTCCATCTGCTTTTTTTGTTTGTGTGGGTAAAAGAGCCTTTCGCAGCATTCATTCTGCGCCTGGAATTGCCACCGCACGTGATTCATCATGTGCCACCAGATAGGAAGTTGTAATAACTTCTTTTTGTGTTGTTGCTCAGAACGCGGCACTGAAGCTTATCTTCAAAGTGGTAACAACTCTTTACGCTGTCGCAGGGCCGTTTTTGTCCCTGTTGAACGGGGCTGTGTGCTCCGAACGGTACCGCCATTGAAGTTTTCATTCAAGCAGCGTGCGTTGCGGGGGTCGTACAAATTTCCCCCTCGCCAAGGGGACATCATAATTTCAGCGCCGCAAATAAAACTGTTCTCAGCGAAAGTGCCTGATTCATTCACGGTCGTTCGCAACCGCTCCCGTTGAACACGAGTGTGGCGAGCTTTATGCCGTGAAACGGACGAATACATGTGAACCAAACTTTAACCCCAATCGAGCCTGTTCTCGTGTAAGATTGTGTGATTATGCGTTGAGGTGTTCACGAGCGCTGTGGAATGATTTTCTGCGGCCATATTTCTCCCACTCACGACGGGACAGGGAAGTTTTGCGATGACATGTGGGAAAACTTTTCATCGATTCGTGTTGGCGAAAGTTTCGACAGTTACAACGGCCTAATCTCTATTTATATGCGTACGGGGACTATAAACGAATGATGTATGGATGGCGAGCCAGGCCGACGTGGGTGCTTTTGATCCTTTTACATCCAACGCAGGGAGCTGGTAATCAACTCGGCCGGGAGACGGAACACGCGTACGCGCTGTACATTTCGCTACGTGTGTGAAAATCCCACCAGTCGAGTGGATAATGTTTGCATACATTTCGCTTGCGGACATTGTGAAAAATCCTTCCGGAGGCAGCGTGCACGCTTCCTACACCGGGGCGAACCTCCTCCGGACGCCTGTGGTGAGCGTGGAGTTTCGTGCGTTTGCCTAAATAAACGATAAACCACCATGAATATGATTATATCATTTTGACAGCGCCCGGCTCAAGCCTACATGCTGTGCTAGGCTGTGATTCCGGCGAATGTTTCCACCGAGTGATGCTTCATGTGACGCGTATGAATTTATTTTCGATTTATTTTAAATATTCAAAGTTATATTTTTTATACCATCCGTAGGCAAACCTGCATTGCGTTTGTGCTCAAGGAGCGAATATTCAAACGGTCACTTGACACGAGAACGGCGAGAGAAGCGCAAAAGTACGCCTGAACAGCAATACGATAACAGCGGAAGCATACTGGATTATCGAGCGCACGAATCACGGTTGACATTTTTACTTTCATTCAATTTTAATCAACTCAGCACATGCATTTCATTAACTCGCGCTTACCTACTCGATTCGTGATTCGCGCCTCTCCCCATACGATCAATAAGCGCAAACCTCAGCCCCGGATGGTCGTTAATGAATTGATCATGAAAGGTCGTTCCGTTAATTAACGGCCAACGATGATGTCCACATTCGGTGCGCAATTAAACCGCAACACTTGATTGTCGTTTTTATCGGTCGAATTGTTGTGTGTCTCGTTTCTCTTTTACTTCTGGAGCAATCTGTTAAAAGCAACTTCGGTTTGAAACGCATTTCCGCTGGTGCTTTATTCGATCGAAAATTGCCAAGTGCGATGCCTTAGCTACCGAGCGATTACTATGTTCTGTCCTTCTGGGTATTTGACAGTAGAACGTTATTGGAAGTGCTCTCCCTTCCCACGCGGGCGCAAAATCGATCGACCGAAACATCCACGTGCCTCACCGAGTTGCCAAATTAATCCTTCACATTTGGAACGCTCCGTGAGCGTGAGCCCAGTAATCCCAGCGGTGTCATGGCAGCTTGTTGCGCTCATACGATGCTGACTGTCTGACGGATAATATTTGCCCCATAAGCGACATAGTCTCGTAACAACAGGGACGATAATGACTGATATTTTGTAGCACGTGTTCGTTTTTTGCACCCCTACAGTCAATCGCACTCGGCCCAGTAGAGCAAAGCGAATGTCCTTTCGGCAAATGGGTTTCTTTTTTTGTCTTCCCCAAAACTGGTCCCAGCGGTGGGAATCCATCCGGCTAATGAATGTTATGAGAACTGTTGCTGCTGCCCAGTACGTAGTTAATAATTACTTTTGCCGAAAGTATATCCACGGGCTTTGGGCGATAAATTCTGGAAAAACGATAGTTTCGGTCATATTTTTGTTCAAAAGTTGTCATATTTTGAAAATTAATATTTCAAAATTTATTTATTACTGCGTGCTTTATGGTCATTAACACATTGAACGCCTTGTCCGCCTTGATACAATATACAGGTTTTGCTATCAAAGGTAGGCTTTCCTCCTGTTTCTATTCCACTTTCAGTGAAGCAAACGGAAATAAATATAGAATAGTACTATTTAGATTTTGGATCGAGCGGCTACAGATTTAATAAACTTCTCACATGAAAGCTAGTTATTTTAAGCCTAAAACACAAGGAATTCACATTTCACTATGTGGTTTTATCAACCCGTTTTAAAAAGCACTCAAAACTAGCATCCGTTCGCGCATGATACACTCCTATCGGTACAAATTCAATCAGCAACATCCATCAGCAACCGAATGAATAAAAACATACATCGCGATTTGTTTTTTTTTGTTTGCTATATTCTGTATGGAATATGAAAATATGTGCCGATATCCGCTGGTAGCGATTTAACTGGATAAGCTCTGCCTGCGAGGTCTATGGATATGGAGCGCGAATATTATTGAAAAGTGCAAACACAGTTGGGCTTCACCAGACATTAAAAAACACTTTGATCTCATGCCATACGATGATATCTACCAACTGTTTTTTTAAGAACCATAAAAAACGTCCTTCAGCATTGCTTCTCGCACCGTACGGTGCTGCAGTGGTCTGAAACTATATACGACCGTAGAGGCTATACTTTACGCTAACTCTCACACTCCATACTGGTCGTTACATCTTCCGGTTGGATAAATCGGATCAGGATGGAACGTTAAACTGCGCTATCGTTCACCGGCTGGCTTGCGTACCCTCCTGAAACAACCTTTAGTGGAGAGGTTGTTTGCGCCTGGGAAACATTAAATCATGCTCGGTGTGTGTTGTAGGTGAAATGTTCGGTTGAAAGTCGAGAATTAATTTCCGCAAACATCATTGTGTTCTGGCTCATTTAAGTTATTTAAGTAAGTGCACTAACACTAACGTTTGATTGACGCTGTTCGCAAAAAGCTCAACTACTTCTATGAAAAAGATAGCGCTGCATCGTTGTGATGTAGCTTTTACAAAGCAGCTCTACCTGTTCCTTCATCCTTCCGCTCAGCTCGCAAACATTTATTATTTACCAGCTCATCGCCGCCACTCTCTGTAGCTCCCGGAAGTCGTTGCACTAATCGACCGCTAACAACCTCCCGGGTTGCGGGCTGTCCAGCAGCGCGAGTGTACCTTCCAGTCACGAAGTGCCACGAGCCAACCGCAAACTTTACTCACTTTCGGCTTAGCGAGCGTTGGTACGAAACGAAAATTGCGACACAAATCGCCCGAGGGCTCGTCTAGCGGTTACAATGGCTTGCGCATCCCCCTGGAACCAGTGTCGTTACCAGTTTCTTTGATTAATTTCACTCATTATCGTTTAGGTTCGGACCCAACGTTTCAGTGCCGTGCCAACACTGGTAGCGAGGGCGAAATCCCGAAAGCGTGGCAAGAAATATGTTTGCTACCGACACGCGGCACGCCATTTTGCTTCTGTTGGTGGAAAGTTTTCTTGTTAGTTCGTAAGTTTCACTTTCCCTCCACATCAACGCGGAAAGATAAGATTCTTGCAAAGGTTGAGTCGTGCTGTTAGAGTTTTCTGTATCAATTAGCGCTACCACTAGGTAAGAGAAACGTTACGAAATAATCACTCGTATGTTACTGCTCTAAATTAGTTTTCCGCAATTAACTCTTCATTTAACTTTAAGCTTTTATGTGTTCGTATCTTATTCAAAGTGGTTAAAAATACACAAAACCACAATGAGGAAACACGATGAACAGCCAAACTGGTTAACACGGAGTTATACTTTATTTCATCATTCTCTGTCAGTGGATGCGATTGTTCGTCTGAAGGTAAAATTTCTGCCGCCTTGATCCTGCTGGCCGTCTGCTTGCTCCGTTGCGTGCCTAATGGATCATTATGTTGATGAGATTTTCGTGTTTTTCTCCGGTGCACTGCGGCGGCAGCACCGTGGTGCCATAAAAGCCGTTTTAAATAAACATCCGCTCATAGAGACGCGCAGAAGTGAGTTGTTCAACCTCGATTGGCCTCAGGAGCTACGAGAACAATAATAAAGCGACTTTGTTTAAAAACACCGGCACCAGGTATGCACGGCGCAAGGATAAACGATGTCTGTCCGTGGCGCAGCAAAAACACGGCTAATGGATTCGGATGTACGTCGGCTCAGTTCTGAGGTGTGCGATAATATTTAACATCTTTCTATGATCCGCAGGGCGCCAGCACGCTTTCGAGCCCGTTCGAAACAGCGAGCAACCGAATGATGGTGTCTCCATGGAGAAAGTGGGATTTTTTTTCTCACACTCATCCTGCATTCTATCCAACCGCATTATCTTTCATCATGATAATGAGTGTAATAACTCTTTTGCAACCCGGCAGTTTATAATGTTTTTTTCGTTCGTGTGTATGGTGATCTGGCACGGTAGATTAAGAAAAAGCACAGTGTAATTTCCCAAAAGGGTAGTAGTGGTGAGGGCTATTTTTTCCCCCTACCATGACCGGGTTTTGACCCTTTATCCCGCGCGGAACCGGAGAGCAGAGACACAAAAACGCGGAAAGGCAAATACGCATACGAAGTAGGGTAGCGAAATTTGATGGTGTTTTCGGCATTTCTTTCATTCCCGAAATGCAAATCAGTATTTTCGGCATGGCTGCAGTTTTATTGGCGTATCGTGCTTTATTCCTACCCCGGTTCCTCTTTTTGCGGCCAGTACCCTTGGCGCGGCATACGCTCGTGATTGCATTTCCGCAACAGCAGAAAAAGGCTGTATCATCACGAACGAGGGGTTTTTATTTCAGCCGATTCCCATTTCTATGGGTGAATTTCAATGAGGGCACAGTTTTAAATTGAAAGAAATGTTTTGTACATTTGTACATTTTTCAACGATTCACTGCGAGTGGATGGTTACAGCAGAATCGAAGGGGTAGGTACACAAAGTGCTGCATGAGTGATTGTGTGTCGCTTCGCTCTTGATAAATGTTGAATGAAGTAATGGTGAATTGAATTCTACCGAATGTGCAGAGTGTGTTCTCTCTCGTTTGAACGCCAAAAAAAGGTGTGCGATTGTCTCTTTGTTTTTCGTTACAATCCTTGCAAAAATATGTCATCTTTTCAAGTGATCACACGTCTCTTGTCAGCCCATCCTCGTGTCGAGTAGCTTCTCATCCCACGGTGGAGACGCCTGGTTGTTTGTAAACTTTCCGCTAGAAATGGAGGCGCCTGGTGATCGAAATTATCCCACTTTAAAAACAAACAATTGCTCACAACCTGCCCCATGAATAGTGACGACAACCAGCCTAACCAGCGGCTACCGTTCCGCAGTTTCGCCAGCAAAAATGTAAAATATATGACCAACTTTCCGCAACAGCTGTAAACCGGGCGACCGCACATGTTACAGCAATGTTGATGGTTGCAACAAAACAACTTTTTCAATCAGGCATTGTTTTCGAGGGGGGCATTAAATTTTCAAGCTGTTCGTTATTTTCACTCACCACCCTTTTTTTCTGTTCCTGCGTGTCGAGTACTTCGGTCCTGCGTGTCGGTGTGTGCGGGTGTGTGTGTGTGTGTGTGAAGTCAAAGGTTGGATCACTGAAATGCGTTATAGTGTAGTGGTAAATCACCCCTGTACGAAGTGGTGGAAAAGAAACGATCCGAACACAACAGTGACACCAACCAGAGAGTACGTCAAGCGCGTGTGGTTAAGGGCAGCAACAGCTTGGCTGAGCCACCGAAAAAAATCGCACTCACACACAGACCAGACCAGGGGTGGGAAAAACGCTTCCGGCTCAGCGCTGCAGAACCAGTTTTGGCATTTTCCTGAAATTTATGGTGGTGCGACAAAATACCACCTCCCACCGGATACGCCCGTGTCTTACCAGTGTACCGTGGGATGCTGTAAATCATTTCCATGCGTTGCGTTAACCAGCTGGTTCGCAGGCCTTCCGTGACTCTAAATCTCTCCGTATGCAAAACTAGCTGGAAGTTCGATTTCCGTTCGCAATGTAAAATGATGCAAAATTCAACGTTTACTTTTCTACCGCTCGTACGGGCATGTCTCGCTCTCGGTTGGAGTTTCGTTCGACCGAAATAAACCGAAGCATACATTTCCTATTGGATTGTCATCGTCTCGTGCGGCCGGAACCACATGATGTGAAACTATTTACTGTCAAAGCCAGCCGATGCAAAAGGGACGTGCCATCTAATGGCACACACATCGTACACACATCTCGCCACACACGGTTAGAACTTCCCCTGTAAAGAACCACTCAGCATATCGATTAGAATCCAGACCCGGTGGCCATGGGTGTGCTTCTTGCAAGACAGCAGACTTAAATTTAGATTTATGCTGACAGTAAAATGTATCTTAAGTCGAGCGAACAGCGTGTGTGTGCACAGCGTGTTAACATGGTAAAAGCGACCTGAAAGGAAAGCGCCAGTGAATGGGTTTTAGTGGAGTGCATATCCGCAGAGGTCTACATTATGCTCTCCCGGGAGATGGCGGATGGCAAATTGCAAGATAAGTGCAACCACTTGCTCCGGCACAAGGTCGACGCTGTTCGTAATGGGACAGGAGCAGCAGATAAAAGTTATTGAATCGAACTCATGCACTACATGTTAGTTCTATAGAAATATGTAGAAAATGTCATCGTTCTGAAATACCAAACTGCAACACTTTTTATGTAAATATCGAAAAGCTGTTTGACAAATCATGCGAAATATTGATTGAAATATTCCACACAAAGAATGATCCTAAACTATCATCATTAATTCGTTCCACCTCTGTGCCGATCTCATCTATTCACAATTCAGCATCGTTCTCGTTACTCAATCAAGTGAAAACTCCGATCTCAACGTAAGAAAAGGGACAGCGTGTGGGATGAAGTCTTGCTATGGAAAACGGAACGTATAATTGACTTTGTGCGCTTGTCGCTTTCGTAATCGGGGTAGCAAACATGAGCGGTTGGCTCGTTCATCGGTCGATGAAATCAAAGATTAGTCAGTCAGGCGAAGTTTGTTTCCCGACAGCGGTACACCGGCTCCGGTTGGAATTATGCCCGTTGCCCCTTGCACCCCCGCCAGTGCAGCTCACATTGTGCGGAGAGTTTTTCCTGCCCCCATTCATGCACTCTTCCTTTTCTCGAAACCAATTTCGCTCATCCTCAGATATCACCCCGTTCGGCGGTGCTTGCTCAGGTGAAAGCGTTCCAGTTCGCATACCAAACGAACGTTTTCTTATCAATAGGAGCCGTGTGCGCTGGTGGGTATGATTTGTACGGACCGGCTGCAGCTGCAGCTCGGCAACTCGATACTGCTGCTGCGGCCAAAGTTCGCAACTGCTGCATTGCCGTATAAATTGCACGCGTAACAAGCGCTTCGCTTGCGGACGGGCAATTGTTGCTGAATCGTATTATTTGCATCCCTGCGCCCCCTGTGTACTGTCAGCAGGAATAGGCTGTGGTACGGCGCTGAAACCGATGCAATTTGTGTAAGTGACAGCTACACTGGGAGTTTCATTGACTGAGCCGTGACATTTCGTACGACAATCGTACGCCTTGCTGTAGCGGGTTCGCATTTTATGTTTATGTGATTGACATTAAAATTCCACAACAGACAGTGGCAGCGATGTCAATAACGGGTGATCTTAATTTGCACGTAGTTGCCGTAATTTGACTTCTTCGACTCGTTGGGACTCGGGTCATTCTCCGGAATTCGAGTCGTGTTTTATCCATTTACCAGTGCTCTTGCATCAATTTATTAGGAATCCTTTTCCAACGATTGACTCTGACACCGTATACTGATGATATTCGTTCGAATTCTCTGCTTTTCCGTTTCGTTCCGCAGGCTCTATTACACACGCATGACGTGGTAGCTAGGGAAGTATACGGCGAAGAAGCGCTTCGTGTAACGCCACCACCGATCGCACCCTACCTGAACGGCGGAAACGATGAAATCGACAACGGTGACGCCGGGGAGCTACAGCACGTCACACGCGTCCGGCTGGTGCAGTTCCAGAAGAACACCGACGAACCGATGGTAGGCAAAGACGCTGTTTGTGTGCTCACAATGCGCTTCCGATCAAACACATGCCACTTACCGTGATGGCGGGTTGCTCGTTTTGCTCTTCTTCCTACACCAGGGTATAACGTTGAAAATGACCGAGGACGGGCGGTGCATCGTGGCCCGGATCATGCACGGTGGCATGATCCACCGGCAGGCCACGCTGCACGTCGGCGACGAGATCCGGGAAATCAACGGCCAGCCAGTGCAGCATCAAACAGTCAGTCAATTACAGCGATTGCTGCGGGACGCGCGCGGTTCTGTTACTTTTAAAATAGTTCCTTCATATAGAAGTGCCCCACCGCCGGTTGAGGTAAGTGCGATCGTTACGTACGCGCGTGCAGAAACGCCCAAACGCCCTTTCGCCCACGGTCGCTTTGATTTGTCCGCGTCCACCGGCGTCGGCGATCAAAGTCACATTCCGCGCAGCCCACGCGCCGGCTAGCAATCCCATGGCACCAGCCGGGAGCGCCTTTTCGGCAAAAGCCCCCTCAACGCGCACACCATATGGTGAAGACTGCCATTGAAATCTCATTTTCTCTCCTTTTCGGTGGACGAAAAAAACCCCTTACAAACATGAATTTGATTTTTGCATATCGTATTTTCTTTCCAACAAAAATGCACGGAAATACGAACTCTCGCACAAACCCACGCACACGCACACACAAACACGCGCACGCACACACATACATACTCGCGAGCAGCTATTCAGGATAAGACCAGCACCGGTTTTAGTAAGTATTTTTGTCGGTACGATACTTCCCTAGTTTTCCGCAATTCGCGCGGAAACACATCACATACGTTTTTTTTTTGTTGTTTATTTAGTTTCTCTTGTGTACGTTCGCAATCACCATTTTGTTTCGTTCCCTCCCCGCTTTGGCTTTGTGTGTTTGCGCCGGGTGCCTCTTACATTGCCCATCGCTTTTGTCTGTGTTGTTTGTGTTTCACTTGTGTTCATTTATCAGTTCACCGGAAAACGCTCAACGCAAACAGGTACCGTCGAGCCCTGCAGCTGTCAGCTGCATACTAGGTGCAGAACAAAGAACACTTTGTTCGGCGAATTTAATTGTGCATCTCCGGAGCGGCGATTTCAATGCGACATTTAATTAATTTGCGCTCGAAGATGTGCTGAGAAGATACGAATAGATTTTGTTTTAGATAGCTTGACTCTGTATCAAACATAAATCATCTTAATTTGAAAGGAAAAGTAATACCATGTTTTTATTTCAATTTCTTTTTACAACTTCAAAGTATACATGTTTAATTAAAAAATGTTTGTTTTGTCTTGTTCCATAATTCAAACATCCCTTAAATATCTCAATCCATTTCTAATATTTCTTGTGTAATGTAAGCTTTTAAGTGTTGGTACGATTTTTTTCAATATTAGTTCAATATCAGCATGCAATTCATCACTTTTTGTTTAAACAATAAAACACTTTCATCGCCTTTTTCACCCGTGACTCATTTGTGCCACATAAATCATTGGTTTTATTACATTCTTCATCAACAACAAAACACATCAACCTGCACCCAATCCTGACAGTCAAACTCTTCTCTCTACCCACTTCTGGTTGATCAGATTTTCGTACGAGCTCAGTTCGACTACGACCCGCTGGACGACGAGCTGATACCTTGTGCGCAAGCAGGGATAGCTTTCCGTGTCGGTGATATTCTACAGGTCAGTAGTGCCGGTCGCTCCCCATCCAGCCGGCAAATCCCTTTCTAAACCGACCTCGCGGTCCCTGGTCCGCTGTTTGCAGATTATTAGCAAAGACGATCATCATTGGTGGCAGGCCAGGCATGACGCCGCGGGAGGTTCAGCCGGATTGATACCCTCACCAGAGCTTCAGGAATGGCGCATCGCTTGCCAATCGGCGGACAAATCCCACAAAGAACAAGGTAAGCCTCCGAACTGATTGACAACGGACGCAGCGGACGACGGTAGCAGCCTTCGCAAAGGTATAGACACATTGTGCTCTAGGCGAGGCGAGCTGCTGCTGCTGCTGTCCGGTTCCGGTCCGGGCAAAGGCTATAATCTGTTTATTTTATGTCACCGTGAGCGACATTTATTATTGGAAAAATAATTAAAATTTAATTGCATTCCATAAGCTCATAAAATAGGCTCGGTCGGAAGCAAATTATAGCCGCATGACAGTTAATTCGTTTGTCAAATTTTAAACTGCGAAAATAAGTGTAAAAATGTTCGTTCAGTCAACCCGTTAACAGCAAACACCACCTTCCACACACAAAACACCAAACCAAACCAAACACCAATTGCATCAGACTCACTACATCTGCTCATTTCCATCTCCTTCGACCCATCGTTACTGGATCGATGTTTGCCGCATACAACCGTTTATGCTGTGTTTTTCGTTTCCATTTCGTTTTTCCTGTGTGTCTATGTGCCTCTCTTTCTCTGTGTACGCTTCCACTTTATTTCCATCCCGTCGATGTGAGAATGATACACTGTTCTTTGTTCGTTATGTTTCCTTCTCTAAACTGGGAGCCGGACCAGAACACGTTCTGTTGGGCCCAAACCCTTTGTGCTGTTGTTTTATGTGAATGTTACTGTTCTCGTCTCTCTTCGAAATATAGTCCATCGTAAATTATTTCTTCGTGAGGTTTGTTTCTATTAAAGTTGTCATTTTCTTTCCTATCGCATTTAAGTTCCTCTGTACTATTTCTTCTTCCATATTGTTTTGCTATAACGATGTTTATCCTGTGCTAAAACCATGTACCAGTTTCCATTCTACCGTCGTTTCAATCTCGTCTGTGTACCTGAATCTATCCAACTGTCTCACTATTCCAACTGTAACAACCTGTATCTGAGCTTAAAGTTTGTTGTCGTTTGTTCCAAGACCGTTCCGTTCCAAAATCGAGCTTTATAAATCACAATGAGCCCAAAACATGCTCGTTTCTTCATTTTAAAGATTTGAATTGTTAACCATATATGTAAACAAAGGCATTATCGATAACACATGGTTTAAATTATTTTCGTAAACCAAAACCAAACCTTCCATCGACGTACGTCTTGGTGCATCGCGAATCGACAGGAGAAGCAGGGCCCGGTTGTTCAGCACAGGCCGAAGGATGTGAAGGACCCACAGGTACAGGAACCGCTTGCAAAGGAATTTGCATAAAAAAGTTTTAATAATCCTGTTGCATTTGCGTCAGTCACTGAGTGCTCGGTGAAATCGACACGCTATTTATCTTTATCGACATTTGTTACATTTTTTTTGCTAAATTCCTTTTAATTCTTTGTGATTTGCCAGTATTTTTGACCATTTTGCGTTTTGCTAACATTTACTTTCATATACGTAGTATTCAAATGTTTGACGTATCATCAGCCGTTATCATGCACGATTGCACCACCTTTTTATTGGTTTTACATGTAATTATGTATTTTACACAATTCGCTTTGCGCTATCAATCAATATAAGACTGTATTAGAGAATTGTTTTCGTATAGTTTGCTGGTAGTACTTTGTTCATTATGCTGTTTGATCCATTATGTAGTAAATGGTCTCTAACTGTATCGAATGAATCATGCCAGCATCACGCAGGAAACAAACTGATTGCCAACAGATTATGTGCTATTTTATCGATCGATAGTAACGCCAAACACTTCATGATTCGTTCGGCTACCATCGCTTGAGTAATAGTTCCTTTTCACTCTCTAGACCGGTCGTCATTCATCTCGGCGTGTAGTGATAAACGACCTCGACTACATCAAGAAATTTGTGCACAGTTGCCTACGGCCATACTGATTGCATTTGCACGTACATATTCATTCACTGGTCGGCTGTGATAGTGGCACAGCCTTGTTACTCGTCGTCGCACGACTCACTTAAGTGCCTGCCTCAAGTTTAGTAATCATTATTCAAAGCTGTATCACTTAAGCGGTAGCCGTGACTTGGGTGTGCCCTTTTATTATTGCCGAACGTGACAATAGAGACCCAGCGGTGGTTATAATCCGTTCGAGGTGGCGGAAGAAAACAAGTGGCATGAACAGTAACAAAAAAAAACACACTAGTTCTGCATTCACGTCCTCGCAGCACGTTCCAACGGTTCTTGAGGACGCGCTTCAGAATGAAATGGTGGCAGTGAAATAATCTGTAGGCCTTGTCGGAACCGTGTCCGAAGAAACGAACACTTTCGTAAAACAATTTTCACTCACGAATTTCTTGCTTCATTTCGCACCGAGCAGCCGTCTGGGAAAAGCTTTTAGCGAAGAATGTGTTTCTGCCTTCACCTTTCAGCTCCGCTCTGATTTGTTATTGTCTCGCACGGATGCCATTAGTTTTCAATTCACATTCATTTCAGCTCCTTATTATTTTCCCGTTTGCTTCCATTTTCTTTCGAAGCGAACATTTTTCGTAATGGTTTGAAGAAGGGTTTTTAAGTTTTTGTTTAGATATGTTTGAGGCTTCTTTCTACGTACTTTGCACAATTTAAAATTGTAAAGGTAGCTGTTGCATCTTAATACACAATCACTCGGCACTGCTTGATAACAAATACGTTACACTCACTCAGTTTTTTATCCTTCAAATACTACACACCTCTCCAGAATCTCCAATGTTGGCACGTTGCCTTCGCCCCCCACCTAGTATCACAGTTCTGAGTGGAGTAAACGCTTTTGACCTTTTGACATTTGAGCACAGCAATTTCCAAGCGACATATGTCTAATCAAACGGGTGCTTCCTGTCGTTTTCCATTCTTCTATCTTCCAAACCTCCGGTCCTGCTCCGGCCTACCGAAGTAGTTAATTGCTCAATATTTAGTCGTAAAAAGAAACAGTGTCGGGATAAATATTTGGCGAAACACAATGCGGTCTTCGATCAGCTGGATTTGGTAACGTACGAGGAGGTGGTCAAAGTACCGAGTAAGTAATGTCATGCACACCAACATCCCGATACAGTTCGACGTAGCTTGCTGCTCGTTCGATTCGTGCCCTTCGATGTTCTGCCCCGTTTTCATGCCTCGTTTCATGTTCTCCCGCCCATTTATCCAGTTGGTGATCCAGCGTTCCAAAGACGCACTCTGGTGTTGCTCGGAGCGCACGGCGTGGGAAGACGTCATATCAAAAACACGCTCATCGCAAAATATCCGGATAAATACGCTTATCCAATACCACGTAAGTGTCAACGCCCGAAGGGTCGTCGGCGACGCTAGCAATCCCCCCCACACACACACACACACACACACACACACACACACACACACACACACACACACACACACACAGACAGGGTAAACAGGGTGATTCACGTCTTGTGCTCTCTTGTGCTCACCCGGGTTTTATGCAGATACCACCAGACCACCACGGCCGGATGAGGAGAACGGGCGAAGCTACTACTTCATATCACACGATGAGATGATGGCGGATATTTCGGCCAACGAGTACCTCGAGTACGGTACGCACGAGGATGCGATGTACGGCACCAAGCTGGAGACGATACGACGCATCCACGCGGACGGCAAGATGGCAATACTGGACGTGGAACCACAGGCCTTAAAAATACTTCGAACAGCCGAATTTACGCCGTACGTTGTGTTCATTGCAGCGCCGCTGCTGCAAAACATCGCCGACGTAAGTAGACGCCAATTTGCCATTCCTTTTCTCTCAATTTTCGTTCAACGCACACACAGTTTGGGGATTTTACTGTCATTGAGTCAAGAGAGGTTTTTCTATGAAATCACTGCATAATGAGTTCAATCTAGGAAGTGATCGGTTTTTATTCTATTAGCAGTTCCAAATGGATAGGAAAAATCAATGAGATTCCTTCTAAAAGTTTGTTACAAAACTTACACATTGCTGCTACGGCTTTAACAATGGTGACCATTCTGAATAGTTTTTACTTGGGTATCTGATTTCCGAAGTTACTCAATCAGTTAGAAATGTTAAAGAAATTAATGCAAATCCAAGATTACCTTATCCAGAACCTACTGTATTTGCGTTCGTTTCACGGCCAAACACTTTCACAAGACTCTGTTTTTAAATGGTAAATTATATCATAACAAAAATACCTTGGAGTTGTGGTTGAAAGGAAGACCCAACGCCAACGCCGGTTTGGAGCATAGTGTTTATCCCCACTCCACTTCTGTTCACTGCCTTCCTCCAGTACGACGGTAGTCTCGAGCGTCTCGCCAAAGAGTCCGATATGCTGCGTCAGGCGTACGGTCACTTCTTCGATCTGACCATCGTCAACAACGACATCGGTGAGACGATAGCAACGCTGGAGAACGCCATCGACAAGGTGCATTCGACCGCCCAGTGGGTCCCGGTGTCGTGGCTGTACTGACAAGATAGTGAGCTAGAATGTCCCGCCTGTTTGGAGGATGAGTGCGATTGCGAGTGCGATTGTGAGCTGGATCTGAAGTGAAAAGCTTGGCCGGCGTGTACCTCACCGAACCGAATCGCAACCTCGTACGGCAAAACGAAACCAACAACCAACAACCAACCAACCAACAACAGACAAACACTGTTTCATTGCTAGCACTGCGTTGCAGTAGTTTTACAGGTGTCGAGGCCCGGATTTATGTTCATTCCCATCCGGCAGCAGGGCAGCGTGTGTCAGATGGAACCGAGGCGCGTAGTGTTTAGATCGAACCAAATCAAATTCGACGTGAGTGTGGCGTTATCCGTGAGCAAACGTGGGTGTACAAATCCTTGTTTTCCAATACACAATCCAATTGTAAGTTGTACTTTATTCCAAAGATCGGTTCTGTTTCTGAGCGATTAGGAGGAGCTGAAATTTATATGTTCTCCATTGATGTCTTTGAAGCATCGCAATAAACGCTCTCACAGCCTAACATTCTTCAAAACGCGACATCACGCAGCAGTTTAGTTCACACAGAACGAAAATGAAATTTTCACTGCATGCATGAGATCCCATCTTTTTTATTCCATAATACAAATATATATATATATACGCAATTGTTGTTATATTTTCCGACGAAAACAGATCCTACCACAGATCGATGTATTACACGAAAAAGAAGAGAAAAAAAAACAAAACCAAAAAAAATCAAACGAAGTGATAGAAAACGGAAACATTCACACACAAAACTGCAAAGGAGTATAATTATAAAGATAATAATTATAGACACAAACATACACGAACACAGACACAAACACTCACACACACACACACATAACTAGAACTCTTTTTAAAAGAACTAACACAAGAAAAGAGTAAACGTATGAAGTAAAGCAACAAACCCAAGTTACAAAACCGAAAAGCAACAAAACAAAACTAACAACAACAACAAAATAAAATTCAAACGATTACTGGAACACGAACAAACAAGCGCAGAAGGAGCGGGAGGTAGAAGGTCGAGAGAGGGAGAGAGAGAGAAAAAATATTAGTTAGATTTAATCTTAACCAAAATAAACTGAAAATGAAAAAAGAAAAACAAATGTTAACATAATTCATAATAATTATTATAATAAACGCTAATAATAATGAAACGAATGAAAACAGAAACCTAAATCAAGAGTATTTGCAATTCAAAGAGTAAAACCAACACACAAAACCAAACGAGACGGTGTAGCAAAGAGAAAACGGAAAGAAAAACAAAAACAAAACATAAACAAATAGAAATGCGAAAGGGCGTGGCTGGAGCAACAAAAATCATATAGGTGAGAGAACTATTACGTTTAAATTGGGTGTAGAAAAGTAAAGCGTTTAACGATGTGTTTTTTCATGTGTTTTGTTTTCTAGCAATTTGAAGCGTATTCTGAAAAAGCGGGGAGATAAAGAGAGAGAGAGAGAGATAGTAGAAGAAAGAGAAATTGTGTATGAGGTTGAGCAACAAACCCTCCCGGTGGGCTAGGCTTAGCGGGTTGAAACTAGGGTTTTTGAACACAGGAGAGGGCTAAATGTTAAATTTCGAAGCAGAAAACGTTGCGAGAGTAGCACTTGTAGCAGTATAAAATCTTAAATTACAAATACAAACAAACAGACAGAAGAAAAAACGCAGCAGACCGTGCGGCCATACCGAAAGCACTGGGCGATACCGCGGCAGCAACAAAATACAACGTGATCGTGAGCTCGTTTGTGGCAGAGCTAGAGAGAACCAGTTCGTACAGCTGAAGGTAACGCGACAAAAACGAGCACTGGAGCAGTTAGTTTGTTAAACATTCGTTCACTTACACACGGCAGGTTTGGGCAAGAGTCAGGGGAACTGTTGAAGAGATAGCCAGAACAGAAGAGCAACACGACACACTCGACAACACTCTCCAAGACAAACCAACCCCTCGAAGAAGTGTCGCCCGAGATAGGGTTCAAAGAGTAGTTAAAAGTTTTGTTTGTTACACAGACCGGATTCTCCGTTCGAGAGTTGAGGTGAGGTTTAGCGGCTATCGTTTAAGCATAGTGCAATAATCCTAACATGTTGATACGATGTTTTTTATGTTCTGAAACGTTACATGTTAAGTTATTCTACTCTATAGTCTCTTTTTTTCTAAAGCGTCCGTTGGATATCCTTTGGAAGCTCTTTCCTTTCGTTCTGTAACGTACTGTACAACATACTGCATCAATGTATCTTGGTACATAGCAGTGGTGTAACTGAAATTTTAACAGAGCAACACTACACTCTAACTGGTACATGATGCGAAATCGGTTTTTAAACATCATTAACCTACCCATAACTTCATCCAAATGCAGCTGTTGATCTGGAATGTAAAAGAGATACAACAATCGAGCCGTTCACTCTGCTGCATGAAACCGAGGAGCTTCACTTTATGGGTGTACTGAGGTGGGAATAGTATAAACTATGGATTTCTGAAACAGTCTTCAAACAAACAAACAAACGTACACTTTCGCATCACAAAACCACCTTACCATCGTGTTGTTCGTTCGCAGTGTCGTGTAAACGGGCGTGGGACAAACTTATCCAAATTTGTATTACACCATTACCAAGTACTTTATAGCGAAACAACCTAATGCCATATGATTGGGCCCGGTACACATTCGGCGGTCACCTGCATGTTTTAGAGGAACGAAATAATGCAACTACAAACAAAAAAACAAAAAAATCTGACGTAATAACTTATAGTGGCAAGTTCGGCACGCTATTACACGTACCCCAACGGAGCGGCCTCGTGCGAGTATACGCACTCCCGAGCGCGCGCGTACTTCCGTACAGTAACTTCCTACAGGAAACTCGTGCACATAACGCAATCAGCTAAATAAACCCTCTATACTAGAGTCCCTTCACTACCACACACACAAACACACCAATACACGCGCGCGCATACACTCAAGCAAGCAATTATAATACTGAAGCAACAAACAAACAAACACTCTCACACACATGTATCAAACGAAACTCTATATTTATGATAAACTTTGAAGAACGAAAAAAAAAAACACACAACAGCACACACACACAAATGTTTAAGAAATCAAAACGCAACAAAAGCAACAAAAAAATGGTTCGAACCTAGTTTTCTTTTTCCTGGCGTTTCATAAAAATAGTAGAAAAAAGGTAACGAAAAAAAAACAAACAACAATCTACGCGGCAAACAAATTTAAAACCGGTAGGAGTGATGAGACTTAATAAAACCCAATCCTCCCCCTAACTTTGCAAATGCAAAACCGAGGGTAATAAAGACACTAAAACGATAGCAAAAACGAGAGAGAACAAAAATAACAAACGCAAAGAGCAAACAAAACCGTGAGCAGTGAGATAAAACGAAAAAAAACACGAGAAACCAGAAACTCAACATTTAATTCTTCCTCGCGCGGAACGAAAAACCACAAACGGTCAAACTCTAAACCAAATTGGAAAAGCGTTGAGTTTCTCAAGTAAAAACACACACGCAAGCACACACACACACACACACTAACACAATCTAATAAACCCCAAATATGCCCCCGGCAGCGGACGAACGGCAGTTATAATCTTCCTTCAAACGTGAAACTTGTATACAATAAAGAGCAGTTTTAAATTGATTGAACCTGAATCGTGGGGAAAAGGAGAAAAGTGCGTGTGTGTGTGTGTGAGAGAGAGAGAAAGAGAGAGAGAGAGAGAGAGAGAGAGAGGAACGCGCGTTTGTTGCGGCGGTGCGTGCCAGTTACGGCGGAGCCGTGTAGCCCACATTCTTATCGAATCGAAGTAAACGAACTCTTTAACAAATAAAACAACAACAAAAAACACAATAATTTCGAAATAAAGCAAAAACAAAACGCATAAATTCATACCTTGTAACGTTTATAGTGTGAACTGAGGGGGGGTGGGTGCTGCAGTAGAAATTCGTGTCGAGTGAGGTGAACATGGTAAAGTGAAAACAAAAGCACAGCAAAAGAACATTGCGCACTGTGCATAAGATCGTGCAAACTGTTGCCAAATTGCCGAAACGAACGAGAGGAAGAAAAAAGGGCGAACGTAAACACGGAACGCTAACTCCCCAGCAGCAAATTGGAGACAGCTAAACAAGCAAATGGTGGAAGCGTTGAACACACGAAAACAAAACAAACAAAAAATGAACGGGAAACAGAGTACCCGCTAAACGATGCAGTAAAGCGAAACAAACAAACAAACAAAAACAAAACGAGAAGTTAAACAGACGTGAAGCTCGGAACTCTCTACTGTAAAAGTATTATTTTACTAGTTTTTATTTTGTTTTTGGATGAAAAAATTCTAATAAAAGTGACGTTAATATAAAAAATTATAAAACAAACAAATGGTGTTTTTTTTCTTTGCTGACTAAAATTCCACCACTGATGACTGTGAGCAGGTTTCTCCGAATGTGGCTCGGTAAGTGAAACGAGAGTATCGTACACCGGCTCGGAAACTAAAACCACAAGCTCTCATCATCGTCATCGTGAGTAGTAGTATGCAAAAATTATTCGTTTTTGTAGCCTCCGGGGGAAACACAGAAGCAACACTAACCTTCCCGTCAACGTCAACGCTTCAACGAGCAGTTCAACGTGTTGCCATAGCAACCATAGCGTATCCTAGTTCCGGTTCATGCTGGCGGCGTTTGCCGGCAAGCTCTTCCGGCGGGAAGATGTGTGCACAAATATATGTACATATTACTTTAGCATGTGTGTGTGTGTGTGTGTGTGTGCGTATGTTTGGCGAGGAACACACTATTCTTTGCATATGCCGCCCTGGCGTATGAAATACGACCGCAAACGCTTAGCCCACGGTGCACAATTTGCACAATCGATCGCTGCGCAGTAAGCACGCCTAGACGCCGCTGCGGTCGTCCTGCTGTTGCTGCTGCTGCATCCTCGTCGATCGAAGAATGTTTATCCCGGCTGGCCTCGGTGTCGTTGGTGTTAACGTTTCATGAATATTCATACCACCAACCAGACCAGAGCAGACCAGCACCAGCAAAGTAAACCCGCCGGCAGGCGCTTGTGTTTGCCCCGGTTGTCGACTCGGTCCCGTAATTAGGCGCAATCCTTGGCACGGGCACGGGCTTTCATTGATTTCCTGACCGAAGCTAGGGCAGCTTACGGGACGCGACGCGGGCATTCCACCGAGGGATCCTTCCAGAGCCGTAGTTACAAACCCCGGGCTGCCGGTGCAGGGGAAAGAAATTAAAATTGCCCCGGGCGCATAAGAGCACATTCATTATGGTTGCGATTGGGACGATGCGTGCTACGGTGGCTGCAGCTGACAGCCATGTTTGCCCGTGTACAATTATATCGTACTCGCTACGTACGATCGCGCGCAGACGATGTTGCGTTACAAAGAACAGCACGTTACTAGTGCACATGCAACTGTTTCTTTAGGTTGCGTTTGTAATCTGCGTTATCTATGCTTTGCCACTCTTTACAGCGGAACGTTGCATGCAGCAAGTTAATTAGAGCTATAAGATCATGGGGAAACAATTTTTGAATTCTTCCAATGTGTTGCTCTGGGAAGGGCAACCTCGGAGAGTTCATCGGTTACTTGTAGCTTCCAAAGCGCTGTTTAGAACCAAAGACGAAGGCATCTTACGTCCTGTACACGCTCTCGGAGCAAGCTGGACAAAGGAATTCGATAATGATGATTGACTCTACCTTAGTTGGCCCTAACTAATTCAATCAATCTGATCTGATATAATGCAATAATGAAACACAGAAGGAGATTTAGGCGAACAAGTGCATTCTCTTTCAGTTTACGCACGTTCTACCATTGAGGATTACTGGTTCTAGTTGATCAGCCTTTTAGAAACTGACATTAAAACACTTCAATCAAGAAAACCACATCAAAAGTACGTTCAAAATATACCAAACATCCATTTAAAGCGCAAGATTGCCGTTTTGAGGAACGTTTTTCGTGGAATTCAGATTAAATAGGCATTCACACACTAGAGGAAGAACATAAAAGACGTCTAAAACAAAAATAAAAAGGACCTTTCATCGACATGTTCCAAAAACGTTTGACTGCTTCGCTCGGCAAATAGTGACTCATCTAGCAGATTGATGCGCCACTTTCCACTCACATCATCGCAGCCATCAACATCATCAGGTCTCTTTTTGAAAAGGGCACATCTTCATTCATTCTCCGCGGACCCCCGGGGCGATGGGGCGAGCGGGGCAGGTGATCCTGACTGAAATATTCATACTTTCGCCTACAAACCTCCTCCAAATGCTTCGCCCCATCCCCGGCCGACCCGGTCGGCAAATGTTTGCGGAACATTCCATCCGAAGACCGTCCGTTCCGTCCGAGCCGGCCGAGCACATATTAATCTTTACCTGCTATCACCATGTTTACACCGCGGGAAAATGATCGTCCAAGTGCGTCCCGGGGGGGGGGGGGAGGAGAGATGCTTGAAGCGTCGCGCCTCACTTATTTGCCCACACACACACACACACGCGCGCGCCCACCAGTAATGGGGGAAGGGGTCTCCTTTGGCGATCGGTTTCAGCTCTCGTTAGCATTTAATGTTAGCCCGCTGACCTCGGGACACTTTTCGGAGAATGTGAAAGGGAACCGTTTTTTTTAAAAGATGTCCCTGCCGTCCACCCACTCCGCAACCGGAAGCAAGTCAGGCAAAAATTCCTCCGTCCGCCCACGAGCACCGGGCGGAGGATTTCGCTTCCTTTGCGGATGGCAGGATTTGTGCCTTGCGCGAATCCTATTTCCATCGAAACACAATTTCCGTCCGCTGCCGCCTGTGCGACCGGTTCTGGCGCACCAGCGTTCGTGCGTGTGCCGGGCAGGTTTGGGGCCCTCGAATGTATCAATTTCGGCCCGTGCGTGCGAACAGGCGACGTGGCCAACTCGTTACTGGCGCCCGTGCACGGAAACGTATAATAGCGGAAGCAGGTGAAAAACAGCAGAAAAACAGAGCGCGCGCGTAAACGATGGTGTACAGTCGATGCCGAAATAACAGCAGCAGCAGGTTGTTAAGCATATTATACGTTGACAAGCTTCAATTATCCGCCATTTCGATAGAATTTCTATCACTTTTTATATAAAAATAAATTTAGATTGGTACTCAGTACACGCGAACTTGCTTTGGAGAAAGCAATGACAACATTTTTTGGTGAGGATTGCGCCATTTTATTTTCATTTAATTACAGCATATTTCTGCGTGGAAATTGACGCCCAAATCGTTCCCGGTGGCACGCTAATTGGAGCTTTCTACGAACTAGCATGTTAGCATGATTCGTGTTTAATCATTTTCACACATTTTTCGTTCCGTCGACCTTTGACGTCATTTTGAAAAATGTGTTTGAACTTTCGAACGAAACGCGTGGTCGTAAAATCAATCATCAAACTTGACATTCGATACGACTCTTTAGGGAAAAAATTGAAATGGGTGATTCGACCCGCTCTCGAAACATCACTCTGTTCCTGCACGTTTTGTCGTTTGATTCACTTCTTTGTGCATTTTCATTGGATCTCTTTTGAACACGCGTTCCGACTTCTTTTCGGAACACTTCTTGAGACTCTTTTCAGTGAAAAATTGTCATTCTTTGAAACGATTCGAGACTTACTCACAAACATCCAAGTCTTAAATCTTTAATGATACGACACCATGCAGTCATTTCGAGCACGACTCCTGGATCCTTTGCGGACCAGCGAACATTTTGCGGACTGGGTTGTCTGGTGGCATTCTTCTGACATGACCATAACACCGAAATCTGGCGAGTCTGATAGTTAGAACAGTTTCTTCAGGTCTAAGATATCTCCTGTTATAAACCAACATCATTAAGCAATCCCCCAACCAATGTTGATATCTGTCAGAAGGAATTGACGACTCTGTTTTGACTGGTACCAAAATTTAGCTCCGATAGCTCATAGAATAAACGCACACACACACTGCTGTCATTCTTCATTCCACGGGTGTTGCGATTGGAAGCTCGTGTTTCACGTCGCACGTCGTATACCGGCCGACCGTCTCGGCGTCAAACGCGGCCCATTTGCGTTGATAGCGCCTATCGATCGAACAGCGGCAGGAGCAGCAGCCGCCGCAGCATCAGAAGCACCTGATAAGGGTGCCCGTGGCCCGTTCGTGCGCCGGCCCGTTCACATCCGGTCCCATTGTCGGCGGTGGAATAAAAACAGACGGGCGGCTGTAACCGGCCGCGTAGGAGCAAATTATGTGATTTGTGGCCGCATCACGAGCTCCGAGTTCTATTTCTTCACACAGGCGTGCATGCGAGGCTGGTTTGATTGGGTGGTGCCGGTGCGCTAATTGGATTCATCGTTCATGGGTTATTTATTTTTCGCTGCAGCTCGAACGCACCCACCCACACACGCACAAGACGCCACCAGCCGGTGCTAATTTATCGGGTTCCGGTGCAAGCGAATGCAATTGATTTATCATGCTCGCCTTGCTCTTTAATGCCACTTCCAAGAAACTCACACAGCAGTAATAGCAGCACGCCTTTCGCCATCGGAGATTCAAATTGGCCGAAAGGCACGGAGGCTTTAAAGTGACGCGCCACTGGCAGGATTTCGAACGCCTGGGTACATAATTTGATTTCAGCAATCCGCCGGAAATGGACTCGATGCGATGCAGAAAGGGAGGAAAAAACAAACACCAGCGCCTGGGCCGTCTGGTCACGGGGCTGGTGATAAGGAGCCAAGAGGACCCCCTTCGCACACAGCGACAGACCCGACAGCCGCACGTGGACCCGCTCGCGGCACGCGGAAGAATACAAAATTAATTTTGCCATCTTGGGCAGGCGTCGCCTGCTCCGGCCGTTGCTGTCGCATTCGCGGGAAGCGCGCGCACGCGGCCAAACGTCGAGCGTGTACGCGTCGGTAACGCTTTACTACGCCAAAAAGTCTCCCTCCAGCTCAAAGTTTATTCACGCCGAATGTTTTTCGCCCGAATTGAAACGGATATGATAGATCTCGGCGCGCTTTACGAGTGGCCAGCTTTACGGATGAAGCAATTTGTGTTTCTTTTTCCTTCTCCTCTCTTCTTCTTCGCCTGTCGATGCCGCCTTTTGGGGTGCTTGAAAAATGCCGTAAAAAGCGCGTATAAAAGAATTAATTTAATTCTGTCAGATTGTAAGATTACTGACACGCTTACGGTTCACAAAGCTCCCCTCCAGCTTCGTGCGTTGATGTGGTAAAACGGTTTCGTGCAAAAAAGTGTATGAAATTTGTGACGCAAACATGTGTTGTGGAGCAGACGTCAGGAATCGAACCAAGTCGGACCGAGTGTGGGCATTGTTAGTTGAGATGAATTTTATTTACAATTATATTCCTTTTGTATAGATCTTGTTATTTAGAGTGTACATGAATATTATGTTCAATCTGTTGTCGTCTATTTTCAATCTTAGTATGGCTTGTCTTTGGACAAAATTGAAGATCCAGCAATGTTGAAAAGACCTTCTCATTTTCAGTTCACGCCTGTCTTTGGCCTTTCTTCAACCCTTCAAATGTAACCACGAATCACAGGTCAAAATGCCTTTCACCAGGGATTGATCCTGCTAGTTTAGGCCTATCTTCAAATCTAATAACACATCCATTTAACTCGCTGCTGCTCGAGAATAGCCCAGATCAATATAGCGTACAGTGAAGCATCACTTCAGCAGTGAACACGAGGCAAACACGGCATCAATATTTACCACCAATCAACTGGCCCACCGCTGCGCTAATGCCTCGCGTGCGATTTGCACTGCTATTGAACACACACCAACCGGGAGAGGCACCACTATGCATCGATGCATAAGCGGGTAAACCGTGCTGCAAATTATCTTATTAGAGCCGCTCACCGTAGGCGGTGGCGGTTCCTGGCGATGGTTCCATCGCAATACTGCTAATTATTTCTCACTGCCGTGAAAGGTGACGCCCGGCCCGTTTCGGATGTGGGACGGAGAATTTGGGAACCGCCAACAAACAACACCGGAGACAAACCATACACAACGCAGGCAGAAGCCCAAACATGGCTCTATATTATTTGCTAAAAACAATTATGTGCACGGCAGTTGTCGCACGGCTCATCGGGGGCCCCTTTTTCGTGATCCTGGCCGTGCCCACGGAACACGGAAGCCATCGAAACGTTCGCTAAACGGAGGGGGGGTGGATGCCCAACATGGATGCCCCATCAGCAAACAGCATCGTTCGGTCCTATGTTTATGGGTGGGTTGTGTGGTTTGGGTTACGGAAAAATGGTGGCTCATGGCCACGGTTCGGGCTCTTGGCCGCACGGTGAGTAAAATGAGGAAAATTATTGTGAAAGCGCGTCAGGTTATGCTGTTGCGCGTACCGGGCGTACGCGGGCTGGGACTTCAAAGTGTCTCTTTAAGCGGATAAGAAACAGGGTGCCAGGGGGGGTTGTTTTGACCTTTCGCGGTTCGTGGCAAACACGCGGTTTAGGCTGTGGCAAATGGTTCGTTTCATTAAAGCGTCTTCACATGGTTTCGTGCTGTGTGAGGAATCGTGTAGGGAGAAGCGATACACTGTTATTAGTTTACGTTCTCTACATAGCCAGATCTAATGTTAAAATGCGAATCTTTAAAAGTCTGCAATTTTTGCCTAGGCAATTTTATTTTCAATACAGCAACTTGACAACACAGTAAGACAGACTTGATTGATATTTTTCAAAGATACTCTCCAGGCTCGATTTAAAAGTCAATTTTGTCACAATTATGGACAATTTTGCAAAAACAACCTATCAACAGATATCTCTCTACTAGCTGATAATTGAAATCTGATTGATTGATTGACATGAGATGGTCGTAGGGGTCATAAGTTTTAATTAAATCATTTTAAAAATATTATAATTTACTACTGCAACTATTTAGATTATAACAATACTGACGTCTGGAGAGTTGGTCCTTTGAATCGGATGATATCAAAAGCGATACATTGCCTTGTGTGTTTCATTTTGATATTGAAATTTTTTTTTCAAGTTGATATTGAAAAACGCTTAACCAAAGAGCAACAATTTCCATTACAAACCATATCACTTCATATGATAATGACCATTAAATAAACAATTGTTAAACGAGCGTATCGATGCCAATTATCATCCATTAAATCAGTTCACTGGGAGGTTATAAAACAATCTTGTTAGCAGCACGTTTTCCCTTACACGCGCCCATTAATTTGAGCCGTCTCACCAACTTTAATTTTTCTTTCGCCTCTTGCCATCCACACTCTGCATGCGACGCATGCAACAAAACGATCACTTGCTGGCACGAGGAGCCAGCAAAGGGAGACAAAAAAAAGACGACCTGCCATTTCTCAACTCACCTGCCGTACGGCCGAGCCCCACGAAAACGACGCCCTTCTGCACGTATGCAATGCGCGCTTTTCCCTAATGAAGATTTACTAGAAAGTCAGCGCGTTCGCTCCCCCGCCCACCGATACTCCCAAAGGACGCTTCCGCGTTCGCCTCGCCATGCGGTGCGGACGGGTAAACGGCACGAAGCAATTTGCCCCCCAGCGAAACCGAACCGCACCTAGGCAGAGATAGAAGAAGAAAAAAACAAGCAGCAGTACCGCAAGAACAAGTCTCCGGCAAACGCACGACACGACCGGCCCAGATAAGGACCCCGGGAGGCCCGGGCACAATGAAACTGTGGCGTGTGTCGAGTGAGCAGACCGTGACGCCGGGAGGACGAAACTCCACACTCGACAGCGCCGGGCCCCGTTCCATTCCGTTGACACCTGAGAATTGTTCAACATGAATGATGCGTGGCAGCGTCGTGCAGCGTGGCAGCATCAAACATACACACGAAATCACGCGATTACCAGTCGCGCGCACGCCATACACCACACCCGGGGACACCGGATCCTGCGCGCAGGGACTGGGGGCGAAAATCGTGTAGCAAAGGAAGGATCCATCCACGACAGATTATTGTGTGTTCTCGCGTGCCAGCCGAGCCAGGTGTGTCTTGTGACTGTTTGTGGGGCGAAGAAAACTTCCTCCGACAGGCGCGGTTGTAAGACAACGCCGTGCCGGTTGTGGTGAAGCGCACGCTGGCAGTATTGGGTCGAAGCAAATAAAGTTGAGTGATTTTTCGCAAATGTTTTGAACCGAAATTATCTCCTTCGGGGTTTCGGGCGATGCCATCACTCCAAGAGTGTAGCAGTTTGCTTTTACTTGTTGGACGAGAATGTATTCCAAATTATGTTCATCCACTCGTTTGGTTGGTCTATTTCCTTCGTCTAACTTTGGGCGGTATCTTTGTAGGGTAGCGACCCAAATAGATCCCCCACCCATACCAAAATTGATACATCACTGG
The DNA here is from genome assembly GCA_000349145.1 of Anopheles dirus. Classification (NCBI taxonomy): domain Eukaryota; kingdom Metazoa; phylum Arthropoda; class Insecta; order Diptera; family Culicidae; genus Anopheles; species Anopheles dirus. The sequence continues at coordinate 8,194,305 of KB672979.1, forward strand.
GAACCAAGTTCGGCAAATGTGATGAAAATACTTACCATCTATTCAGCAGCAATTACAAATTGTCCTACACACTAAATTTTCTCATTTCGTTTCAGTAAATTTTTTTACTGAAACGGTTCAGTAATAGATAGTTTTACTGAAAC